>JAQGBX010000380.1:0-37971 GCA_034698745.1 Megaphyllum sjaelandicum | reverse complement strand
GCCGACCCGGGAATCGAACCCGGGTCTACCGAATGTGAGACGAGAACGCTAACCTCTAAGCTACCTCACTCGGTATGTTTTCTCGGTATGTTTAAAAACCTTTCTCCAATAGCTTCCAAAATCGGTCGCTAGGTGGCGGTACGAGATGCGGCGTTTTACGGCGTTTACAAAAAGCATTGTTTAGCCAGTTGGGATGCTCTTTTGAGGAAAAGTCAACGCCCTCTAGTTTTCAACTTTTGCATGGGTTAGGGGGGATGAAATGGCCATTAGAAAAAATAATAATAAGGCTTCGAGACGCCTCCTACCTGCGCGACCCCCCTCGAAAAGCGAGGGGTCAAGCAACGCCTCGACTAGCCCTTCTTTCCAATATAGACTCAAACTGAGAAAAAGGGTCAAAAGTCAGCCCACCCAACCTACTCGCAAAATGTGGTTGCATAATCAGAAAACTGGTTTGGTTCCGCCATTTTGTTAGTGACAAAACTTTCCTTCTGGTCTTTGGTCACTTCAGAAACTACTTGAGACGTGTTACTAGCCTATATACTGTACACAGCATAAGAAAAGTACATGTACGCCACTGTTATAATGAAAACAAGATGTCATGCCAATTTCTACAACTACAGTACTGAGGATTTTCTAGAAATCGAGAATTTGCATAAAATAATAGACGAATGTGCTACACCGTATTTAAAATATTGGAGAATCGGGAACTTTTAACAGAACAGAGAAAATTTTCCCAAAATACAAGTCATTTTCCCAAAATTTAACTAAAGCCACTTCACGCAAAATATAAAACAATTTTTCAAAAACATACAAATCATTTCATTTCCAATAAAAACAAATCAACTTTCCAATAAAATACAAAAGCATTTTCCAGCAAATATACAAATTTACAGAAAAAGAAAAACTTTATAGTGCTATATGGAACATTGCATGAGCAAATATATAAAATTGTATGCTAAGTGATAAAGGATTAACAACGAGTTTCTCCTCAACATCGCGTTTGTTGTTGGCGGAAATATTCCCCGGATCTATTAATAAATCCATATCAAATAACAGTAACGAGAGAAACGGGAAAAACAAATACAAAAAATGCGAGTTCGCCATCTTTGTTTTCGCATCCCTCAAAGTTCACGACCTAAACCTCAAAGCAATGGCATTGCTGAAACGCAGCTATTTTGGACCTCGTTTCGTTATAAACGATTATGACACCAGTTAGGAGGCATTAAGCTAACAGACAAAACATTTTGACGTGTTTTTGCAACGTGAAATAAATCAGAAAAACTCACAAAAAAATTGAGCAAAAACCTATTTTTAGGAAGCTAGGATCCAGTCACCACTCCGGTATTGTTTACAGTCGCTTAATTGACAAGAAATGGTTGGGGGAAAAATGAAGGGAATAACTACTAACGAAGAGAACCCAAAAATATAAACAGCAAATAATAATAATAAAAAAACATTGCAGTCAAGTTTTGTGCGTGTAAAAATTGCAGGAAAAATTCTCATTGAATTCTGCGAAAAATGCATTAATTTCAATCTGGGTACAAGTAAAGCGTCGAATGTCTGCGAATGTCAAGTTATCGGATTCATTTGTTTCAAGCATCCGAGTTAAACACGTTTATGTTTCTCCAAAATGAACGAGAACGATTCATTCTAGCTTACAGCTGTTGTTTAGAACTAAGTACATGTACGTTTCCCGTTTTCCGTATGAAAATTAGTGAATATGGAAAAGAATTCAAAACGGAATGTGAAATGGGGATGTTTTGAATCATTTATTTCCTAAAAAGAAATTTAATGTCGAAACAACACCTGCGAAATTCTGCAATCCGTATTACTAACGAAAAGGTATACACTGTACATTTTCGGACTTCATCCAGTATTTTCCGTACTTCATCAAGTATACTTTTCCAAATACATGTAGGGGAATCATGGTACTCAGACAGATACATTCCGAATTGCCCTTTTAGCAGTAGTAAAATCATGTGCAAGCATGTACGAAATCGACATACTAATTTTTTCAAAAAATCCACTCAAGGTTATCGCTGTTTTTAAACCAATGAATGCATGTGTAACTTCACGACTGCAAAAAGTGCCATTCGTAATGCATCAATCGGAGTACCCTTAATAGGTAATGATTCCCGTTGAAATCTACAGGGCATTTCTAGCACAAATAAAAAAAATAAAAATAATTCTGGGTGTCCTTTCTATGATTGTCCATGAATGCGGATATCTTTGTCCATTAGTCGAAGAGGGGTCAGAAAAAGACCATGGTTTATCCCAATTCATCTAATATTAAAGTTAAAGTTCCACTTGGCAAAACACAGCCGACAAGTTTCCCTGAATTTCCGCGTGGACCTCGTACTTTATCAATACGTGACATTATTACGTCACTACCTCTCTCGGAGTGACCCCACCGTTAGGGGGTCATGGGTCACGAATCCACTTGACATTTCCAAAAGGAGAACGAGTCGGTCAAAAACTACGCGTTTGGTGGTCCGGTACACAAAATGCTGATAAAGAATTGGTTTCGGTTGGGAAACAAGAGTGGAAGCAACTTCAGGGTGGACCAAAAAATGACCGCCCCCTCTCCAAAAACGACGCTAATCTCGCCCCTCTTTGCTCGGATGCTGGAAAAAAAACGTGCGTTTTTCGGGATGAAACTGGAGATTTTAAAGGCACTCGAAGAAGGGGCCGGGAACCTGCATGCGCTCCTGGGCCAAATTTAGAACAACCGCAAAAACCGATATTCGGGACTAGGTGATCCCTGCGTCACGTGGTGCGGGCAGGTTTGAGGGTTCAAATTTCGGACGGAAATCAATGAAACCATACGCGAAATCTGTTAAACAATTTGAAAAGTCGATCGAGAAAACGACAGAATTCCAGAAACTTTCCCAAAAGTAACATTTTTATTAAACGACTCAACATTTTATTAAAATTAACATCTACAGACTTAGATAGATGAATACCATCTTAGAAAATAATCGTCGAAGTCCTAGAATCCTTCAGTTGTGTTGGATTTTTCGGTAAATTAAGGGATGCATCATTTTGGGAAAACTTTTTATTTTGAAATTTTGTTCATGTAGGCCTACTGTTTTTTGAAAAAATCGTCATTTTAATAGAAACACGTTAAGACACGTGTCATTTTATCGGGGGGAAAAATCGCAATTTACTGGGGAAAAAACATTTTCGAGACAATTTTATGATTTTATTTTCATAAAATTGCAATGCCTATAGTCACCCTGTAACTATCTTAAACGCATTGAAATAAACCACACCCCGTCTGTTCTATTTCAACTTGGGTTTTAGCATAATGCGTACAGTATATGTACTCGCTGACCCTGGTGCGAGAAGATACTGTATGTTCCCTAGTTAATCCGTCGCTTTTTCTTCCGTCCTCCTTTTATTATTTATGAATTTAAAATGAAAAGCAACGGGACACGAGCACAAAAGACAGTTTATATCACCATAATAAGTGTAGCGTATCGCATCGGACGCACGACTAGCTGGTTGCAAGAAGGAAAAAAAAATAACGGATGGGTTAAACGCTGATAAAGATAACGTCCGACGTCTAAGAAAAACCAGACGATTTTCTCCAGAAATTACGCAGAAAATCGGACGATTCAAGCCTAATTTTGCATTTTTCGTCGAACAAGATGGAGTTCCAGACATTGGAGCGCGAAGCAGCCAGTTGGAATTCGGGATCTCTCGAGAACGAGACACATGGCCGCTAGATGAAAAAATACTCATGATTGCTTTTAGCGCCACCTGTAGCCACAGTTGGCGCTAAAAGCAATCATGAGTATTTTTTCATGCAGTCACTATATACTGAATCAGAATGGACCTTGTGCAGAGTTACGAATGAGACTGCATCACGTGATCTTTTCATCGAATCAAAACTAAAAGAACGTGACTGCGGGTAATTTTCGCCAATGAAATTCCACGTGACACTGCCACGATTACGAAATCTGCATAACGTTTTGGGAAAAACATCAAAATTCATCAACAAACATATTTTCCTAAAAACACGAAGAAAGTTTATTTTCTGGAAAAAAAAAAATAAACTCGTCGCGTCGTTTAGGAAAACCTAGCTCAAAATCCAGACGTGGGAAACCGATGGAAGGAAAATTGTAGAAAACTTGTATGTATGGGACTTTAAAATAGAAGACAAAATTGGGGGCAGCACACTGCGAAAATTACATAGAACATTTTCATAAAATGCTACCTGGGAACCTTTTAGTTTTTTGGCGAAAACATGGACAAACTTGGAGATATTTGAAAAATGAAATGGTGGAAAACCACAAGTAAGGAAAAAATAACTCGTGAATCACGGCAAACGAGAAAATTTAGGAAGCTTCAACCAATTGTTGGATAAATATGAGGAAGTAGATGTCAACAAATATTCCGTAAAACTACCAACAGTCACCATAGGCCATATATGGCCACGTGCGCCAATGGATACCAAAATAACTCATAATGGCGTAACATTTCGGACGCCAGGGGGCGCCACGAACGGAAAGAGGGGTAAATGGCAGAATGCATAAGATTTAAATAGCAATAAGTTTAAAGAAAAGCGTTTTTCAATTGCCTTTGAGAGAGAGAAAAATAAGCAGAGGGGGAAATGCTCATTTTTAAACGTCAAAAGCGGTTAAAGCGCCCTCTTCATTTAGCCATTTTCAGGGAGTGGGGAAAAAAGGGGGCTAAAAACACGGGAGTGGAAAGAAAAATGGGATTAAGGAATCCCTCACAAAACGGCAGATGGCTAGATCCCGTAGGAAATACGTGCCACTAGATATTTTGATAAAAGTTCAAAATTAATGGGAAATTTCGACAAAATGTAGAAGTTGCATTACGTACATGTACAATAAGAGGATTTTTGCGTTTTCAAACATTTAGTAGGAGTTTCTTGAAATACAAACAAACACGGGACCTTTTTCACAATATCTAGCTATACAACTTATGCAAGATTCGCCCAAATTTCCTAAACTGAATACATGATCAAGAAGTACTGTCTTTTGAAAAACTGAAATGTTTTGCATACAAGTTAATAGAAAAACCATCACGACCTCTGGGACCCTTAGATACAGGCTCACTCAAAACGGCAGATGGCGCGTCGGGCGCGGGCACAAGATGGCGCTGCTGGTGCCCCTTAAGCTCCCCTCACGTAATAAAGGCGGCGCTGAGGGTTCATGAAGTGACCCCTTTTATTTCGGTAGAGAATTAGACTGTTATCGTTTCTTAATAGTGAGGGGGTGAGCCGCGGCGCTCCCTCTAGCGGACGGCCGCACCTGGCTCCTCCAATGGACTTCAGGCACAATGGGTCACGTGGCCCGTTAGGTTCATCGTCGCAGGGAGCTCCCCCTCGGCCGAAATCAAAACAAAAAAGCCAATTCGTCGCCTATTTATTCCCGCTCCAATTCCGGGGGGAGCCAAAACTGCGTGAGGGGGTGGGCCAAGCCATACACGGTTAATCGATCGGGAAGCACAATTAGGGGCAGATGGCATTAATCACAAGTCAGAAAGTCCCTCGACGAACATAAATATTTTCGTCGTAATAACACTGCAGCAAATCAAAGTATTCTGGTATTTACATGTATAGTGGAACATACACGGCCATTTCGAGACATGGGGGTCGAGAATCAACACGAGCCCCCCCTTTGCGTGACATTTGTGGCTAAGTCTTGAAAATGCGCCGACTAGTATAAAATTGCCGTTCTCGCGTTCCATTGCTTAAATGGGAGTCCATCTCAGGCTGTCAACTGGCATTGACGATATCTTCAAACTCAACATCTCATACCAACAAAGTCAAAAATTGACAGAAACAAACTACATGTACCACGTCCGAGTGGGGAAAGTCAAGACCTTGCTGCCAATTTCACCAGAAAATTCGAGGAGGTCGCCATCTCGTGTTCGAAAAGCAACCTTGTTCCACGATTTTTGTTGTCCCATGCAACAATAGTGCATTTTATACATTAAAATATTGATCGAAAAGACGCACGTGTTCGCCGTCAACTACAAATTAAAACCACCATATTGCGTATGTGCCAACGACTAAGAGTGGCAGATGATGTTTGCCGATATCATTGAATGGACGACGCTGACCACTGACTGACCACTAGGATCGGCGAAGGCGGGCGGTGGTCAGTCGATAAAGTCGATCCATCTGCTTCGTCGATGCAATAATCAATGAGAGAGAAGGCTCTGTTTTGGGGCTTTCTGACAGGCGAGAGTGTCTGTCACGTGCCCGCGTCACTCATCCGACGGTTCTGCCCCGCCCGTCGTTATTCATTTAAGCCTGGCGACCCCTGAACCGTTACGTCGATCCCCTCTCGATTCACGCATCCCATCTGGAAATTAAGCCTGCACTACTTTAATGAAACCTTGCTTTTTCGTCTTTTTGGACACATGCCTCAAAATGGCTTCCATATCCGTTTCCTGTTCCCCTTCTCCTCTGGCATAATGTTCCATATGTCGTTACAGTCGCATAACAAGATTACGATATTTTTTTTTTTTTGCAAATACCATTAAAATTGAAAACATAACTCGAAATTTTGTGGCTACAGTATTCCTAGCTCCTATGGAGCACCAACTTTAAAAAGGCTCTCTAACACCAACTTCCCTATAGCACCATCTAGTGTACAAAACACGTTTTTCACCTTTGCAAATATGCTGTCCTCCGTTTGAAAGGAGTTAACTATCGTATCGTATCGTGTTTTTATCACTTGAATACAATATTTCCAGATAAATAGATTTCTTTGCCTATATTTGTGGACTTTCCCTATATGTTGGTGGCACTGCTATCTGTCAAAGGACTATACTACTGTGACCAAACCACCAAAACTCCAAATATTATATATATATACATATATATGTATATCAAAAGCCAATATTTTTCTTACATGTACAGTATATTTTGAGTCACTTGAATGAGATTCATGAAGATCGAATGAGGAAATTAGCAAAAATGTATAGCGTGAAGAAACGTGGACCTTATTGTTTAACGTTACCTTAATACCGTTGACATTTCCACTTCACATCTCTTCGAAACCTTAGCCAATGTTTGTTCAAAAACAAAGGAAATGTAATCCCGATCAAACAAAGGGAATTTAATTCCCGCCTACTCAGCGTCATTTTTAATTGTTTCACCTTGGCCCCATCGCGTGTTTCTTTACGCGTTAATTTAGTAATTACCGAGTCTTCCCTACTGTTTTGACCTGCTTCCACACGGGGGGCGCCACCACCCAGGTGTAAAATTTGACGTGCAATTGGCCGAAATTTGACATTCCCTCGAATTTCGACCAGGATTGTCCGAAAAATCAAGTTTAAATGGTCAGCAGTTACTGCATTCGAATCTATACGATTCGAATTATTTTCACATTCAAGTTTTCGAAAGTCTCATATTTACAGTACATGTACTGGCGATTTAGGCGTGTCCAAAAACAAACTCCAATTAAGTGTCATCAACCAGGGAAAAAAAATACGAAAACACCCAATTGAAAATATTCCGGCTTCATTTTTGTTGGCAAGAAAATGTGAAAAAAAAAGTAAGAATGAATTCCTTCTTTACTAATTTATATGAATTAACCATTCAGAAACCGACCGCGGTACAAGAAAAAAATGACAGATTGCATTAGAACAGAATAAATTACGGCTGTATTCACATTAAATCAATTGAAGACAAAAACAATCAGTTGTCGCTCATGCGCAGATGAAATTGTCATACGTCATTTCGACTTTTTTGATGTCAAAAGCAAAATGGACGAGAGTTTACTTCCTCGTAATAAATTGCATTCATTGTATATTTATTATGGAAAAAACAAAAGTGAAAACGGAAAAAGCCAATACGAAAGACTAAATTACAAACGCAAGAAAAGCGGTGACGTTTTCAAGATGGCGTCAACGACCGTTTTTGTCTTCAACTGGTCCAACGCTAGCCTCAGTGCCAGTGCAAATATTTCGAAAAATATATTTGTCAATTTTGTAGTCTTGTTAAATGACGTCACGACGTCGAGGCTGCTATGTCCCAGAATGCATCGAACGAGATTAAACCACAATGGGTTAATTAACCTCTCAAACTTGATATAAAAATAGGGCAAATATTATGAATGCAGCGCGGGTGGACTCAATTAAAGCGCTCGTTTCAACCAATAAAAGAACCGAGGAGGGAGAAAAAACAGGAAAAAATAAATAAATCGCGCAATAAAAGCGAACATTTTAAGGGCAAAATGGTTTATAATTCAGGATATTATGAAAGCGAGGAAAACCAGCAGCGCTCCTGGTGGCAAGTTGGAAAACCATATACAAAAGGTGCCGTTGTTTGCCGCTCGTGTTTTTCGATGCCCAATAAAACTGTTTATTTTAAAATTACTTCGCATTTTTTGCGGTGGGGGAGAAAGTCGTAAAACGAATGCAAGTGGTGTACGTGTGTTTACGCCGCCAAGTGGCGAAGGACGAAGGCCATCTGGCGGCATGGCAACGAAGGTAATACACCTGCGATCGATGTTACATTTATTAACAGAATCCATTAGTCAAAATTCCATTTTCGTGGAAATCAAAAAATACCGTGTAAAGAAATGCAAAAGAAAAGTACTCTTACTCTAATAGGGAAAAATATTTTAGAAAAATGCACATATTTTATAGCCAGCATGCAGTTGCTTTCGAAACATCACATAAGCACAGAGCACATCTCCTGCATGACATATCAATCATTTTCAACAATGAAGAACGTCGATTAAAATCGGTTTTTAGGCCAATTAAACAATTGCGAAACCCACCAACAACGTGCACTCGTCTGATTAAACTCAATTGCATTCGATTGGTTTCCCAAAACGACGCTAGCGCCATCCGTTGTCCTACTTCAGTGCAGTCCTCTGCCAGGATTGTACAAAGATGAAATTGTTGACAGGTAACTTAAACATGTTTAAAACAAGTAAGGCGTGTCTTTTTAATGTGTTCAGTTACACGCTTTTCATTCGAATGTTTCTGCAATGCAAGACTAGAAACGCAGTGCCATCGAGCGGATATTTTTTTCCCGCAAGCACGATTTTGGAATCGTACTGTTTTGTTGTTTTTGTTTAGCTCCGAGAGTATGATGATTTACATGATTGTAATAATAGTTATTAGCGATTGTACTTTTGGGAGGATTAGGCACAAGGACGCGAGGAAAGTGAGTCACGGTTCAGCGACGATAGGGGGCGTTGCGTGCAAACAATTAAATGGTCACTAGGTTTACGCTTGGACCGTTCTAACCGGTTCCTAAAAAACTCAACCGAGTAAGAAACATGGAAGACAATGAGGGCCAACATTCAGAAATATTATATGGAAAGTTAAGAAAAGTATCTTTCCTGAAAACTGGAATTTTTTTGATACTTGTGAAAAATCAGACATGTTTTGAAATTATCTCAAGAAATGAGGTGGATTATTTTTGTCATTCTTGAAATTACATTTGGAGGCACGCTCGAATTAATATTAGTAAGGTTTCAGTATGTTTCAGAAACATAGGGGAAATTGTATTAAGTGTTATCATTATCAAATCATTAAAAGTTCAGGAATATTCCATAACACTGGCGATTTTTTTACATTTTTTTTGAAAATTTTTAAGAAGGGGCGTTTATGAATCTAAAAAACAATGACGGCTGCCAACAATTGAGTGATTCATCCGATAAGTTTTGATACAAAGAGCAAGAAGCAGGTGCGAACGAACGATTTCAGTGGAATGACGTCATTACTCGATCGAAGAACAAATATTTAACCTAAAGTTTAAAGATAACGTTTACAAACCGCCTCGTAAATCAGTTTATTTATTTGCTTATTCAAAAATATGGACTGCAAAAATGTCGCCACCTGGTGGTTCCCCTCCTTGCAAAAACAAGTTTTTAACTTTAACCCAAATTCGTAAATTTTAACCTTATTTTGTGCGTGGGCGAAAGCGCAACGACGTTGGAAAACATGAACGCAAAACGTTGAGGTTATCTCAAGTAATTTCAGAAAAGAAAAACTCCACGTGAGCTCGAATGAAACCAATTAAAAAATTAAAAATTCTTAAGTTTCCGTGCAACTTGTTGGAGAGTTTGCTGATCGTAAGAAGAAAAAGTCGATGAAACAGCTTGATGAAACTGACCCATCTCAAGCAATTTCACGAATTTTCAAAATAAACCGCAAAAAAGCATGAAAGGATATTCTGTTGAAACGTTAACCATATCACGTTTTTTGGCACCCACGTGGAGATTTTCGCATTACATAAAAACTGTTAAAGACAGGCCTTACTTACGAGTCCGAACTTGATCAAACGATTTCAGAAATATTTAAGTCACATTTAAAAAAAAAACGCATGCTCTACTCGTGTATCTTCTCGTATTTCTATGAAGTCTTTGTCAATTTCCAGCATATCGAATACTTTTTTCAGCGTTTTTCAAGGACTTTTTATATTCACCTTGAAAATACTTCAGTTTTTTTCCTTTCACAAGTGCTATTAAACAGTAGGCGTTTCTCCCATGTTGTTTCGGATGTCGGTTTTAACTCGATTTGCAAAACCCAATTTTATCAGGTTTTTGTTCCATTTCTTTTTTAAACTAAAATACTAAACCCAAGTTTTTTTTTTCTAAAACGACTCCGCTGCAAAATTTCAGACAAAGGCGATTGTATTGTAGAAAACTGTAGTGCAATGTATTTCTTTTTTACAATTCAAACATTTTTTGGTTTCGTTGCTTTATTTGGTTTTTCGCATTCATTTACGATTAGATAATAGAGGACTAGATGGCGAAAAAGGTTAAACGAATTGAACTAGGCGGAATTTGGGGTGAAAATTAGTTTAGAAAAAAATAAAACAGTTTACGGCAATCATACAAATACTGTTGGAAAAAAAAGAACAAAAGCTCAGCTTGTGTCGCCAGGGGGAACCACGAGCTAATGAGAACAATATTTGAAAAAGAAAATTAAATAATATTTGAAAAGTACATGTATGTATACTTAAATTCTTTTTTATCTACTCGAAAATTTCAACAGCAGTTTTAAGAAAACTCAACGTTGATTTTGCTTATACCGGAAGTCGCGAGATAACTACATTCAGTACGAACGTACTAGGTGTGGTAGCCACAACAAATCCTTATAAGGTCATTACAACAGCCGCCTGTTTAGTAAACGACACTGGAAACAATTGATCATTAAGCAGAAACAACAAAAGAGCCGAATTAGGTCTATTTCCTACTCAAACGTAAGGGGGTCAAAAAGTGGGGGGTTTGGGGGACCCCCCATGGAACACGACCGTTAAGAGATCCTATTTACGACCGAAATACAGGCCTGTTTAAATCAACTTTAAAATTTAAATGCGCGTAGCACAATGGGAAGATCGTTTTTCATAGAAACGACCAAAGGCAAAACACAATGACATTCCTAACCAAGAAAACGAGCAAAGAAACAACAAACAGCAAGTCAACCCCTGTCACGACCTCGTCCAAGTGCAGAGGGCGCCACCGGTAAAAAGCAACCCCATCAAGCGTCGAATTACTAGACATCTTAAAACATATGGAGAAATTGATCCTAGTGTATGTTTAATTAGGAAGAAATGCGTCCCACACGTGCCTAGTTAGGATGAAACAAATCCATCACGTGTTTTTTTTGGAACAAAACTACTGTAGTTTATACTGTACATGTAGAGGATGAATCGAAAGTTTAGTGAGGAAGTAACAAACCAACGCAGCCATGATTAAAAATCCATTCCATGACTGGTTAGAATGAAACAGGAACTTGACATGTCTGCTATTCAACCATCGTTTACTTCATTTGCACTACAAAGATGGCGCCACTCGCATATCATCGATAACCCGAATATTTAATGATTTGCATTAACCGTAATTAGAAAAGCAGGATTACAATTGGATCGGTGCCAATGTTCTAAAAATCCACTTGAACATCGATTTTCATTAACTCGACCTCTTTTTTTTATTTCAAGCACCAAAAAAAGCATAAGTCGAAAAATTACGTCATTCATTCGAGGACTGGGTCAAACTGAAAACTATTTGAAAGAGAGGGGGAGAAAAAAGGTCGAAACAACGGAGATTTCATTTGTACAAGTCGTAAAAATGTGAGTACATGATTCGACCATGGGATAAACACGTTTTGCGACAACAGCGGAAAACGTTATAATCAAGATGGGAACGTATACGTGAGCAAAATCCAAAACAAAATGGCGACGTTGCGTCCTTTACCTTGCTTTTTTCATTCATTTCTGAAATAAAACCTGTTTTTTTCTAAAGTTTTAGTTTCCTGTTTTCCTACCATCTTATTTTGTAAGGGATTCCGAATTCGTGATGTTAATCAAGCTGGAATTACTTGAGAAAGAGCTATGGAATAAGCACCCCACGATGGAATCCTCGAAAAACTCAATGCTTTCTTTAAAAAAAAAAAAAAAAAAAAGGAAAAATACGATACGAATTGGTGAAAGTTTCAAAAAACGAAACTTCCAACAATTTTTGTTTACGCTTAACTTTTTTCACGTGAGTCACTATTTTAATCTTGAGTCTTCGAGTTAGCATCTCCATGACAACTTTTATAAGCTAGTGGTTTCCTATCCTACTCTGATAAACAATGTATTGGTTTCGAAGGAGGTGAATGGCCTACATAGCAAACATTTCGATTAATATTTCTAAAATAAATATTTACGACAAAGGTGGAAACCCTCGAGACAACCCCGACAACGAAAACCATTGTCCGCCATCTTTTTTATCAACAAGAGGCCTGATTTTTCACAAATCCAAAGTTCGTACAGCGTGTTTACTTAAATAATCTCGTCTCGTAAGCTTTCATGTATTTCAACTCGCTTTTCCTTAAAACTTTTGTTTATCATTAATGGACGGCTGTATTGATCAATTTTGTCTGGCTTTTCTCACGACCTCTATTTTTTTCATATTGTTTTCAAAAGGTCGCCAACGATTACGCTCACGATTTTATCGGAAGGTCGCTAGGTGGAGACGCGTGTCTCGTCTACGCGTTCGTCTGGTTTCCGTGGCAACCAAGAAACAAACCAGCGTCCACCATCGATCGACCCTCCGCCTGGCGGTCAATTTAGAAAACTGGCAAGGTCCGAATTCTATAAGGAGTATACCTATCTATCTAGCCAGCACTCTTCCATTCCCAGTTTTATCAATTAAAATAAACTTGAAACAAAGTCAACTTAGGACTCTTCATGCCATGGCACTGGCGTTCAAGAACGTTTTTAACCACGTGCAGCAAACCAGACGTACTGAACGGTTTGGACACGTGGTATTGGCGTTACGTATAGGACACTAGAAACTAAAAGGTTCTTCAGTGTTAGAACTCGAGACAGCTCGAAGTGCAAAAAACAGGGTGGCCACAGAATTTTCGTTTTTTATTTCCCTGACTTTTCCCTGACTAAAATCCAAAATTCCCTGACCAAAACTTACTCGTTACAGTGTAATGCATATCAATTTTTTTGTCATAATGAAAAATAAAATAAAAATTGCAATGAGAAGCTTGGCAAAACACTAGATTTTGTTACGAGTCTAGCTGAAGAGGGGCTAGCAGACTGAGTGCAGGGAGAGCATTTTGTTTTCATTTGGGAAAATTTCCCCGACTTCCCTGACCTGTGGCCACCCTTAAAAAAAAAAGACATTGACGTTTTGAATCGCAGGAACCAAGGCAACGACAAGTACTGCAACGTTCAATATCATTACAAGCAGAAGAGTTGGAACGGCTGAACTCAAGACATTGAAAACAATTAAGGCAACTATAGTAGTGCTATAATTTGAAACCCTATGACATTGGCATTCTAGAGCACTAGAAATCAAAAAAAGTTAAGTGCTAGAACGCTTTAAACAACAGCACAGACGCTATAGAACGCTTGAAACATGGTAACAATTACTAGAAGGCTTGGAGGTCCATCCATGGCATATCGATGTTCTGGAACACTAGACGCCACGGCAACAAGAAGTGCTAGAACGTCTTGGCATTGAAGTTCTATATGGCTGGATTGGTCAATTACTGCACAATAGGGCTAAACATCATGGTTTGCATAATAGAACGTTAGCAACAAAGACGAGTAGAACGTCTTCTCACGTAAACAACGAATGCATCGTTCAAATTAGGAACACAATGGCGGCAAAGCCTTTTGACTCCGAATAGACAGACATTCAACGCAAATAGCGCCCCCTGGACTAGCCTTGGCTTACTTCCGCTTTAGTAAGCGGAACGAACGCTTCTAGGAGACGCCAAACCGAGGTTTATCGAGGGAAAACACCGTTTTTCGAGCCAAGTTTCCGAAAGTATACAACGCGAAAACCCAGCCAAAAACCACAAGTTTTCATTTCCACGCACCGAGTAGCAATGCCCTTCGCCAAAAAAAAAAACAAAAAAAAAATACTGGATTTTTTTTTATGAAAAAGCTTATCGGTCGACCCCCGTTGTCGTAATGAATAAAGAGGCAAGCGTGGAGGACCCCCTTCGCCTTTTAAATAGGTGGACCACCGACAATTTGGGCAACTTTTTAGGCGCCAGGAAAACTGGCTGAACCAACGTCCGGAACGCGTATAGACGCAGTAGTGCGTTCCAGAAAAATTGTCCCGAAGTTGAACATGGTTTCCTCATATGAATTAATTAATCCTGACTCCTTTCTGATGCATTTATTCCAGAGACTGGGTACATTCACGTTGAAGCTTACTCCAGTCGCATAGTAGTAAGCGTCTGCAATACCACTAAGCGACACTGGTGGGCAGGCGACTGGAATAATTAAGCTTTAACAAGTCAGTCGTTGTTCGTTCTTACCTTGATCAAGAATAAACGAGGCTATCTAAACACGAGCAGTTTATCGTTAAACTGCTCGTGTTTCCTTTTACGTTATCATCATGTAAATTCACCGAACACGCGATGGTGAAGATTATATCTAAATTTTCTCGGAAAAAACTGGTCATTGGCAGTCGAATGGAGCTTCTTTAATCCTATCGTATACACAGTTTGTTTCCATGGTGAGCACGTTTGGCTTTTTTGGCATATTTCATAAAAGTTTGTAATCTGCGATTTAACAAAATATGCTAAAACAGAGTTCTGTGCACTCTGCCGAGCAACATACAACTAAAAACTTAAATAAAACACGTTAATCCTCGTCCATTTTGGTTTTTTTTCCTTTATTGCATCGCCAAATTTAAACCCACACATGCAGACACAGCATCCAATATGTACCATAATCAGTCTCCAAATTCGGACTCGAACTTCGTGATAATTAAAGTCCAAATGTACTAGTACGTAAGTGCACTCAAATGTGAATTGCCAAGTATATGTTGAATGTCCGTAAGCAAGCATGGCCGAAAGCTATATAGGATGCCAGTAACCATGACGACAAGAATGCCAGAAACAACAGCATTTATAGTCTTTAGAACGCAAATATTGGCAACCTTGTCCAAAACTACAATTGGTCGACTGCAAACGACACCATGCAGCTGACTCATTGTTTTTCAATCATATTCTCTTTTCTCACAATAGGTGCCGCTGCAATTACATCGACTGAGCCTTTCATTATCATCGAATTACCCATACAGAATTCGACCAAATCTTCACCGTAACAATAATAAAAAACGTGGGGGTGCGCATTCGCGGATCCACCCTCGCAGTTCAAGACTCCGATAAAAACAAAAATAAAAGCAATTTTCTGGAAACGACAGCGTGCGCCAATAACAACAACGTCGTATTCCGGGAGAAAACGTCAAAAAACGAATCATAACGAAGCAGATGGCCCCGAACAATTTTCGTTATATACGTGCACTTCAGCTCCCCAGAAGAAGGAAAAAATAAATCCTGGCAAAAAGCGATAAAAAGCATATAAAAACAGTCCAAAAATTAGGCAGCGAGGAGCGAAACAACCAACTCCCAAAAGCCTTTTGTGGACGCAAAAATTCCAACAGCGCGCGTTTCTCATTAAAATATTTCACTTCGCTTTTCTGCCTTTCAAATGCGTCCCCAAATAGCCGGGGTTCAAACCCCCCGAAATCCAAGAAGGCTCATTATTTTCGGGAGTTTGCGTCGCGCCCCTGGGCCAGGACGCGTGTTTTCCCACGCTCTCGCCACGTGCGCATCGTCGCTCGCACGTGCGCCCCCTCGCGTCCTTCGCTCCCCCTGGATTGTTTCCAACCGGAAAGCGAGTCCATTTCCGTTTACGATCGCATCCACGTGGATCACTACTTAACGCTGGGTTATTCATAATTATTCAGCACCTTCCATCAAGTCAAAGGTCACGAGATTTTAAAACGAGTTGCGTGTTCCATCCAACTCTCCTGAAAGTAGACAATTTAGCCCTGAACGAACGATTCAGGGGGTAAATGGACCTTATGCAGAGTTACGTATGACCCTGCATCACGTGATCTTTTCATAGAATCAATAACTAAAAAGAGCGTGCCTCCTCATCATAATTTGCGTCAATGAAACGTATGAAATGTCACTCGATCATGGCATGATGACGAAATAAGGTCCTTTAGATAGAAAATTATAGGTCAGGAACTTCCATTTCTTTGGAGTAAATGCACAAAATAAGTGTTTCACGGGGTCCTATTGCAAGCTCCTTTTTACTTCTTAGAGTGCAAAATAAGGAAATATAAAAGTTCTTTTCTTGGAACATACATGTACATGTACAGTACATTACAAAAACATTGGACGTGCCTTCCCGATGGGCGGCCATCAAGGTTATGCCCTCCGAAAGCATTTTTCGGCGAAATTTGGCCAGTTTTTTCCTCATACGCCCATTCATTAACTCGCACTCATGCAATCCCTTATTTACTGCACGTTTTTCTGGCTCATTTTCGCACTAACTTTTCGTCTAGATTAAATACCGATTCCCCCCCTTTAATTTACTCGTATCCCCAGCCAACATAAGGGCGCACCCTCCTCTCGCCATTCGTCCATCATCCATCAAATATAGCCATCGAGGGGGCGCTGATTTGATTCATCGATTCTGCGGTAAATGTTTAATGCATTCTGAAAAATAGATTTTCCATCAATTTAGCAATGTTCGACAGATTTCGGCTTAAATTCTGTTTTTGTTTTTCTGGAAAATGCGGAAGCAAATGCAAGGGTAGTAAGAAACATTCTCATCCATATTACACGGGTGTTATTTTTGAAATTTTAAAATCGCAGCACTATACATGAGGTTTTCGACCTATTCATGTTTGAACAAAATAACAAAATGTCAAAAACAGTCCAGTTTAAAAGTATTTCACCATGCCTAAAAAAGTTTTATCTTGTAAATTGGATGCAACAGTTTCGTTCAATTTACGGCTCAGATTTAATTTTTTTTGTGAATTTGGAATGATGAGAAAGTTTAATTATCATGTATACTACTTGGGTTAAAATTTTGGAAACATGGAACAATTTGGGACTGCAAGTTTTGCTCATGGTATTTTAGATTACATTCGAATATGTAATTTATAATACGGTACATGGAAAAAGAAAAATCTAGAAGTAAAAGTTATAAAATACTGTAAATTTAAATTCATTTTCATTTTTCATCTTTTTAGGTCTCAACGAAACAGTGACATTTGAATGAAATTTTGTTCACCTATTAAAATGTAAACCATTTTTTTCCGCAGGAGGCGCTGCTTGTCTGAAAAAAATGGCGACCTTGAGTAGGTATAGTTATCGGAGCGGAAAAATGGCGTCTGCGAGTTCGAAAAACCACTTTTTCTGGAGAATCTTGCGAGAGTTCAACGTCATCAGACCTAAAAATTTGATAGCCTAACGAGCATTCAGCTTCAAAGAAATGCAAATTGGCCGCACTCGACTGGTCAGTGAAATGCGAAGGTCAGTGGAAGGAAGGCCGAAATCGGCCATAAAAACTCCCCAAAAATAATTGCATTTCGCTCGATTGCTGCAGCCTGGTCTGGTAAATTATTCGCGATTGTTCTGCCAGAAATTAGAATTAACAAACGGCGAACAGCGATTTGGTCCACCAAAAGGGCAGGGTCAATTTGTTTACAAACACTTGATTTGATGCACATTTAGGCATGGCGCTCCCCAAGATGACACGTACTGTAACTCGCGAAGTCGCATCATTTCTGTGTGCGCAACAACAGCAAAAATCAGTTGAAACACTGACCAATAGTAGGATTGCACGTGTAAGAATTCCTCAAGAGTTGCAAAGAAATTCGAAATTAGCAACCATCTTTGGTGGTTCAATGGAATTAAGTAATTCACCGAGAGAATAAATTGGTAATACGAATTATAAAGTTTAAACCCCGAACAGACAGATTGAGGTTACATTTTGGTAGACGTTTGGGAAGTAGGATTCATATCTTCCGAATGATCTAACCTCGAAGATACAGTAGTTGTGCCGCATAGCATAGTCCAATGAAGTGGTGGTCAGTGTTGTAAAAAGTTCGAAATAGACGGCCATCATAAGAGGTTCATAATGAGGAGTAAAACGGCAAGCATGAATCGCGTTCATGTGAATTAATGTAAACAGGAATGAGCTACCTTTTTGGAAGAATTCTGGAAATGAGGATTTCTAAAAAAAAATTATCGGACTATACAGTATCGAAACTAAAATGGAATATTGGCCTTGGTCGTCAGATATCGTAAATACCAATTACCGCACCAAAGACCTCGCACGCAATTGACTATAAACAGAAACTGCCCGTTAAAAATGTAACAGTCTTGTTGAACCAAGATGGCGTCCTCCATCAGGCGCCGCCATTTTGCATGCCAACAAAAACGAAAACGTTCTTTTGTGAAGTTGCTTCAACATTGGGTCGCTGATTTCGCATCATTGTTCACAGCATACAATGCGAGAATATAAAAAAAAGTCTGAATTCCGACGAATTTCGTGTCGGAAACCCACGCTTCGACAACGAACTGGACGCTGCATGAGGTTCCATGGCACCGAAGTGAATCATGCATGCGCTCATTTCATGAATCTCGTCTACCCAAAAAATAATTTCCGTTCATTAAGTATATAACGAGCGAACCTAATTCGTCCGTAATTAGATTCCCTCATTAGGCGTCTCTCTTCGTGCTCCGTATCGAGAAGTTTTTTTGGTTTCCGCGAAATCCTAACTCGCTAATCCAGGCAAGTTTCGTCGCGCCATCTCGATTATTGAACGGAGTGAAAGGATAAGAGGCTGAGATACGAGATAAAAAAAGGGGGTACAAATGTTTAAAAACACGTTAATGCATGCACCCGTCTAAAGCAAATGGATGCGTACATGTACTTTAAACTCGCGGCTGCAGGATTTCATCTCCAAGCTCGAATTACCGCCATCAACACGATTGCGACAACTACAGTATTATCAAACAGAAGTTGCAACTGTCGTTGTCGAAGCGGTCAAGGATGGAGTTATTAAATCACTTCTCGAATGCGCAATCAGTTCGTCTCCGTACATGCGTGGTGTCAAAGTTCTACATATGCACGTACTCATCACCCATGTACTTAAATCAGCATGGTCTAAATAAGTTCTAAATGTATACGCAATTGCGGATGTCGTTGCCCACAAGTTGAGAACGGATAAAAGAGAATGTACGTTTATACGAATTGTTTTGTACACGTATGTATAGAACATTCGTAAGTTGGGGTATGCTAATGCCTGTATTTGGCACACACAGGGCATGTATTCGAAAATGGAACGATGGACAAGAGGTTACCAAGATTGTTCCAATGTTACATCGTATATGCAATGGACCTTATGTAATGAATGAAATGTCACGTGGTATATACTGTTTGCACGATGACGAAATCTGCATAAGGTCCGTTATCAAAACTTCACATACGGAACGCTACACGTTCTAAGAGTTCCACACATGGGCATATGTCTTTAATTTAAAGTATTCAACATGTTATGTTTGAGAAATTGCGTTAGTTTTCATGCAATACATGTACTGGAACTCAGACGACAGCTTTACACGTCCAGTTGCAAGACTGTTTTCAAGTGCAAAAGTTTCTAGGGTATTTTCTCTAGTGAATAAGCGAAACGCAAAACCAGCCACGAAGAGTGCATGGTGAATCACTCAATGTCAATGCAGGTTTATCTACACTGCCACAGTTCAAGTAACGTAAAACCTAGCCTCGAAACCGGAAACGCTTGTATTTCGTATACCTTTCTCAAGCGAGTAAACCCTGTCCTCCCATCTTATTAGTCTACGAAATTCACATGGTGCAGGCGTGCATGCATGGTTATAGGATTGACAACGCAGGGATGCCAAAAAGAAAAAAGAAAAAAACGAAAAAGTTGCTCAAGAGGAAAACAAAAGTTTGGCGAGAGCGTAACCCTAAAAGTACGCGATACGAACATCAGACAAGTCACGAACTAACAAAAAAAAGCCATACTTGAATATTTCCCGAATTTACCCATTGAACCCTTTTTTGAAGAAAATCACCCGTGACAGTATCTTTCAGCGCAAATTCTCACGTACAGAAAAACAAGAAAACCTATTCTCAAACCCGTCCATAATTGACCCCCTTCAAAACGCACGTATACGGCACGAAAATTCGCCGTTTGCGTGTCCGTTTCGAGATTGTTTCCAACAGTCAACCCACTTATTTCGTTCGTTAATTGCAACATGATGCGTTCAGAAAGTCAACACACGCAATGGGAAAAACTGGTGGACATATTATAGGTTTTTAAGATAAGTCTAAGGCATAATATTTATTAAGTTTTCATGGCGAACGAAATTTCGAATTTTTAAAAAAAATTACACGTCCATTTTAAAGAAATTAAAGACTTGACCGTTTACCCGATGATGCATAATCATGCATCCTTACACGCGTCTTCTTTGCATTACAGGCATGTTTTTATTTAAAATTAATACGTGGGAAATTTATGAATGCGAAATTCACATTATGCCTTCGTTACCTGCAGAATATGAGCAAAAAATGTAATGTTCAAAAAATTCCCACTGCCAACGGATGGCCGACGTACGAAGGATTCCAAAAAACAATTTATTTTTAGTACGATTCATCAACCAGTTACCTTCGGCAATTTATGTTTATGAAAGTTTAAATTCGCCAGTTAATTTTTTGCAAAAATAAATTTACTTTGAAAAAAAAAAAAAAAAAAAAACCTCGAGCGGTGACTCGAAAAAGCGCATAAGTGCGATTTTTTCCGAAGTCAATTTAACTTCACTTTTTTAAAAATAAACTGGAGAATTTAAACTTACATAAAACATAATACATAATTACGACAAACTCCACTATAAGGAAGGAAATAAAATCTAAACGTATCCTAACTAGGTAAGTTATATCTGCATGCAGGAAGAAGCTGACAATGCAGTTTTCAACGAAAGCCCTTGACGGACACAGCAAATTAAAACGTTTTCAAGGCAACAAATTATCATTCGTGGCCACAAAAAAATCGAGCAAATAAATGCAATGGATGTTTATCCATTTAATGAATAAATTCTAAATTCTCTATCATTATTGATGAAACTCAGTGATGTTCTCACTTCGTTCAAAAACATGTTTTTGGCACCTTTTTCCAAATCACCATTTTTAGACACACAACAAAAACGTTTTATTCTGTGACACGTTGAAAATGTTCCCCTTCAAGGGTTTATTAGCACGTTATACGTGTCTTTAACGTGTACACGACATGCAAATCCGTGTTTTCAACATGTTCATACACCTTTCGATTATTTTCTTTCTGCGATGGTGCAATTTCAAGTAGGTTACCCGCTAGTTAGTAGTTTAATACTAACTAAAAGTAAGCAAACAAGCGTCTTCAATCAGTCCTCAATAACGTTATCACGTTTACATTACATGTACCTGCATGTTAAAATACAGAACTATGCACATGTACTGGTAACAAAAATTTCAACGTGTAAACGACAGATGTTTAAGACGCTTGTTTGCTTACTTTTTTCCGAATACCTAAATAACATGAATTAATCAGCACCGCGACACAACATGTTTACGAGAAAAAATCACGTAAGAAAAAACCAGTCGGTCAAACGAGGACTGTGTGCGTGTGACGAAACCAAAACAGAATGAAGTGAGTTCATAAATCAAAATTTGCGCTCGTTCCTGCGGCCAACTGGGTTATGTATGCACGTAGAATTTCGGCATCGTTTGAAAGATTAATCAGGAATGCCAAATAAGGCATCAGTCCTCAATTTGGGTATTGACCTCACGCGTTGCACGTTACATCCTGTCCATTGTGCGCGATCCAACCGCCGCGGTGCATCGATCCGAAAGTCGAGAATGGCTTCGACAACACACCTGTCTATTTCGAACAGAGCTACAAACACAGCTAAATACCTGGAATTGATCAAAAATTGGTAGAAAACGATAAACCTCATAATCCTCAAGTTTCCAAAAATGCGTGCAGCAGGATATTCTCGGTACTAAGCCCTAAACTATAGTTGAGTATCCCTTATGCGTAATGAATTTCGCATACACGTGTCCCATCCCCAACGCACAGTATATGCAAAAAAATTTAAAATCCCAAATACGACTGGCCCATAGCATTTCCGATAAGGGGGAGAACAACCTGGGCCTACATTTAATGTTCAACACTAAAAACCGTTATACTGTACGTTTCTGTTGCTATTTTCCTCCATGGTTCCAAAATTCTGCTAACTTTCTCTATAATTTTTGAGGAGAAAAAAACAACCAAAACGTATTCAATGTGCCATGCATGATTTCTTAAAAGAAACTATGATTTTTTTTAGAAAAATAAAGAACCATGCATGCACCGTATGAAAACTTACGGATCCTAAACGGACAATAATTAACCCATCATTTCTTGCATACACGCAAACGCAAACAAATAAGCTGATTAAGATACACGGAACATGTATTCATATTTTACGAGTGAAATTTAAACCGTGAACTCTGTTGAAATACACAATTTGCATATCGAACAACAGTTCGACAAGCCACGACACACACGTACGTACGCCTACATGTACTACCACCCTCAGTTGGAAGGTTTAAACATTCAAATTTTTAAAATTCAAAACGATCGAACGCTGGTGACACGTTAAAAGTTTCTATGTTTCGAACGCTAAACGCAAATTCCGTTCAAAACGAAATCAGTACATAACGAATTATATCAAATCGAACGTCAACATTTCAAGTTTCAACACCTGGACAACTTTGGCAACCTGCAAGCCCAAACTTTCAGATAAATGTCCTACTAAGCGTTCAGCGGGCGAAATTACGGTTGACTTCACAGGTGTTCCGCAACTCCTACCAACCTTCGCATTTTACGTGCGCAAAAATCTCAAAGATAAACCAAAAAACAGTACGAAATATTTTGTTATGGACATAAAACTCCACGAATTAGCCCCAATACGTTTGAAATTTCATAAACGTTCGAACGCCCCCTCACGGGCATACCTGGCGTAGGGAAAATAGAACGTTGAAACGAAAGTGGGAATTTTACTAATTTCAGAGCCTATAGCATCCGACAAACGATTTAAAAATTGCACTTACGGACTGCAACTTCTTTGGCATTGAGGTTGGAGACGACGGCATCGACGTTGGCGAGTTTATTTTTCAAAACTTCCGTCCGCGAATGGATAACTTTCACCTGCGAGGTAAGATCTTGAAAGATCTCGTCGGCAAAGAGCACCAAGCAGGCCAACTGCTTGAGCGCCTCGACCAACGTGCAGTTGGTGACCGCTTCCAACTCATCGTTTTTCACCGAATTATCCAAAGGCTTGCGACTCAAACATTTCGGTTCCACGCTACGTTTTACGAAAGGCATGATTGCGTCGCGGAAACACGAAAATCCCCGGCACAAGTTGCCATGGCGTCCTACTCGCACGCACGACTCGCGCCTCAATGATGAGCAACGAACCAATGCGCGGGATTCGCAACCATCGCCGACGCCAGCGCCTCCCAGCGGGCAGGTGAGGCGGTCATCTTGGAAACAGGCTTTACGATTTTGCGAGCTAGAATTCGAACTGAATTATCACAAATCTAATGATAATCGTAACTGAAAAAAGATGTGAGCCTGGTTTCGAATTGATGTTAGGATGGTTTTAAACTTAGTTTTTTTTTGTTTCTGTGTTTTGCTTTGAACAAGAGCGCCATTACATTACTCGCCGAGTGTACTTCCTCGTTTATGAGCTGCCCCCGTTGGTCGTGAAGCTGAAGCGCCGCCGCCATCAATTTTCCAGAATAGAAAAAAGAACGCCAAGTTCAGCAACCGTCAAAAACAAATATCCCGAGGAAAGCTAGTGTAAATAGGTTTCCTTCAAATATTAACTGAAGAAATGAACTTTAGGGTATGTAATTTTTTTTTCAATCGTACTATTGAAAGTGCTTAATTAACGAGTAAATAATTTACAAGATTCAGATTTCCAAGGTTTGGGCTTGCTTGTCATATACTGTATATGTCAGCAGGCCTGTTTGCCTGAAGGAAAATGATTCTATTACTATAAAGCCAAAATGAATGCACATTTTAAGTTAATGACTCGTTAATTTGGCACATGACAGCAATAATTATCGTTATATGTGTAATTCTATGTCAGTGTTTATACACTCAAAAAAAAGTGCTTTATTTCAAAAAGTTTTGTGTTTAAATAGCCGGGAGATTCGAAGCGAGAAGAATTTCGCAAGTACTTGGAAAAAGCAGGCATTTTAGATGCCTTAACCAAAGGTATGAAATACTCGGTATTGTCCAAACCATTGACAATTACAAGCACACGCTTTAAATTGTGACTTAATTTCAGCCTTGGTTAGCCTTTATGAAGAACCGGAAAAACCTCCTGATGCACTAGAGTATCCTTTTAGAAATGTCACGATTGGCACTCTGACAACCCAATAATTTTTATAGACATGCCTCAACAAATTCTCTGGAGTTAATTTTGGGTGGATTTTTAAAAAATGTATACTTTTGTAGTAAGTTCTTACCTAAGCTCTACATTTTTATGAAGTCTGAAAATTTCCATTGATTTTTAAAAATAAACTTAAAGAATGCAAAAATATTCAAAAAAGAGTTGCAGTTTTTGTGCAATTTGTAACATCTTGACTTTGTGAAAAGATTTCTGAAAGAGGCTCTTAAGGTGACACCAGAAGTAGTGGATATGAAACGGGAAATGGAAGAATTAAAGGAAAAGGTGGAGACACTATCCTTGGAAAACAACAAGTTAAAAGAGGAGGCAAGTGTGGCATTCCACGTTTGCTGTTTTTGAACACATTTCCTCATAACCCTCAATTTCTCATCATTTTCTTTGTAGGTTTCGAAGTATGAGAATGCCAAGGAGTGGCCATCCATTACTGAGAGCAGCCAAAATTGATGCAAAACCTGATAACCATGCCTTAGAGACCACCATATGCCTTCAGAAAATTACATTCTATCAATAATTAACCTAAGAAAGTGCGTTCTGGCACTTCATATTTGTACCAAATCAAACAATAAACTAATAGTCAAGATTGCACATAGTTGCCAAAAAATGATCCTGTATTTTAATTCGTGTTCATAATTACCACGTTAACTGAAGTTTGAAACTGAAAGTAAAGTTTTAGGTATCTGGTGGTCAAGTGGAAGGCGTTGATTTGGCTGCCTGCCTTCGCTTTACATCCCAGTTGTAAACACGAGCCATATCTGATATACGGTTAAGAAGAATGAACGATAATATCGCTGAATTCCTGAAAATTGGGTTATTTTGATGTCTATATAGTTGTCTGTTATTACTTGTCGATAAGTCGGCTCACACAGATTCTACTGAATTTAGGCAATACCACTAATCTGCATTTTTGTTTTTGAGTAAAAATATTGAGCATGACGCTCAGTTCTGGAAATATTACCAGGCATAAGGATACTGACTTCAGTGGTTGTAAATTGATCTCGAAGAAAGTCTAGATCGTCTTCTAATTGAGCCAAGTTTTTCGTCGCTTTTTCCAGGTTGCGAGATAAAAGGGCCTCGGCGTCCTCCAAGGTGTATTCGAGCATCACGTTAGCCTAAAAGGTATGACGAAAATCGTCGATTTTATCTGGTTGAATTAACAGGTAATAAGCTTCCTGGTACTGTCAAGGTTAGCCATGTAAATTGCACATGGTTGTAGATTGCCTTAAGATCACAAAAATACTTACGCCGAGCCACAAGCAGACACGATCCGTAGGAGGAATCTTGGCCCTGGCATACACTTGGTCGGACAACAGAAAACGAGTGTCGATGAGGTCAGGAGATTCCTACACAAATGGACAGTTAAGATTTTACAAAAAATTTACACAAATCCAGCTTATACTTGGTCAGGAGTATCCCACCTGTTTAGCTTTCATGTGTCGCACAATGTCTAAAGAACTTCTGATGTCTGGCATCTGAGACTTTAAACTGCAAAAAAATATGTCATGAAAACCGGATCTCAGTGTTAATTCAACTGTCTCACGTGTTATTTGTGAGACAGTTCTCTAGTCAGCGAAACATTCCTTGCAGCATTTTTATTGTATTTTAATAATGAGCTATTGAATTTGTTTTTTTAACAAGAGACAATACAAATTGACCTTATTTGGGTATGGAGAGGGCAAATTTCATAAAATAGCCATTTTGTCATATAGTTATTTCATTCATATACATTTCAGCGAACATTTTAAAAAAAAAGTAAATATGGAAATAATTCCACAGAATGCATGACACTGCTCGGCAAATCTGGGTAAAGGCTAGATATCCTGTATAAGGAAAATTACAGCAAGAAAGGCGACTGTTTAGCTTTTTGCAGTCTATCTAGCAAAAAAGTATGATTTACATTGAATAACGACAGCTAACCATCATGCAAGAAAATTTATTCACTAGGTTTTTCTAAAACGCAGACGGTAAGGTGACACTGTCTTTCCCTCATTAAGAAAATTCTTTCAATGAAAATGGCATTAGGTAAGTACGTAATTGGTGGCACATTGCGAAACAGCATGACAGCAAATGTCTTTCAAACAGATGGCTATATAGAGAGCACTTCCCTGCTAAAAGGTATAGAAATGGAAGGATCCACAAACTGTGAAACAATCTAAGTTGTACTACAACAATTGCACCTCGATTAACAGAATTTCAATGCGGAAATGTAGTGACATATCATTAACAATATTTGCCGAGCTCCCAGCAATATGCCAAAAATTAAATGTTTCTACTCAACGAACCTTTCATCAAATTTTATCTAAATAAGGGAAGGATTTTATGTACACCCTGTATATGAGATGTCCAGGTAGTAGTTATAGACGAGGTGTCTCGTCAGCCCTGCCAAATACTAAAAACTATAGTGATGCGTTTTAGGGGGAAAAAAAGGCTGAACCCGACTCCGGGTGCATAAAGATGGCCGACCAGGCCTTCATGTCACCATCAAAATGTCATTTCATTGACTTTCGGTACACCCCTGTATGAGGCAAAATGCTCACCGCTTTCGCTTTTGCATCAAATTGAGTTCCATGAACTTGTATTTGCTGTGTTGCTCATCCAGTTTCCGAAGAACGTTTTCCACATTTTCATCGTTTTCGTCTAACTTCATGAAAGAATCTACATCGTCCTAGATTTTTACACACGTGCAATATGGTTTTAAAATGAATCACACACATCTAACGTCTTTTTTCGATTGAAAAACACCGCGACCTTCTAAACAATGGCTAAATAAATTTTAAAGCGCACTTACGACGAATAATGCTTCGGGAATTCCCGAATGAGTTGAGCGCCTTTCCGCAACAGCACTTTCTTCAGATTCGGACATTTTTTCGAACGCAAAAGACAGCTCGCGCCCTCTGGCGAATATGGTTACATTCTTACGCCTTTCCAAGAAAGGGGACAGATATAAACCAATGGGAGTGTTTGTGCCTCACGCGAATTTCAAAGAAAGGCCCTGCAATCAGAGCAAACGGGGGCACTGCTATTTTGGTGAAGTTAGAGGGAGCCACAGTCAATGCTTCAACGCGAAGTGAGTCATAGCGTGAAAAGGAGAAAATTTCTTCCACATAGCTTAAAATTTAGAATGGGTCGACTGCTTGCTTACTAACCCTTATCGCCTCAAGCATATATATATAGTATTTGATTTTGAACTAATTAAAGCTTAAAAATTGCTGAAAATCCTTGCCCTCCGATGGATATGCCATTAAAAAAATACTCGATACATGTAAACCTTTATTTAAAAATTACAGGAAAATGAATAAAAAATATATTAGTAGAAAAAAAACGTAGCTCGTTTTCGTAGGATGAATTTCGTATTTCGTATCTTTATTTGCTGCAGATGATAAAACAGATTAGTTACCAAGTGCATCTGACAACATGATCGGTTTTCCTCTGGGCTGCTGGCTTGATAAAACCCAAAAACTGCAATTCCGCCACTGAATGAAAAAACCTCGCTCTAAAAAACTGTTAAAGATAATGACCATCTTGATCGACAAAAAATTAGAGCGTTACAAATAATAAACACCACACAAAACTGTTTTCAACTGAGGACAAACCACAAAATTAAAAAATGTGAGAACGTCTAATATCACAGGAAGTATTTCTATGCATATTTTTTTAATATTGGAGAATTTAAACGAATTTTCGAGTATTGAAGGAAAAGAGCATGAAAGAATTCTATTTTTATAAACCTTTAGTAAATATTATAACAGAAGTTGATTTTTATAAACGAGCTTAAAACGAGCTTTTAATGACACCTGCCATTTACTTTGTGAAATTATTTTCTGTTATTAATTATTGGAAATTTTGCTGGACTTAAACGCACAAATTCTGGCTTAAGGATACATCATCTCCTGGTTTATGTTGCAATCAGTTTTTGCATCATCAGATTCGGAATCAGGTGGACAAATTACGGCATTGAATGACTAAAAAATGGAAAAAAAAAATTATCAAAAATGAATACTTTGGTTAAAATTTTCGAAAATTATATATTGCCAAAAGTAGTTTTGATATTGATTTTTATAGTTATTCGTCAGATTTATTATGCATCTCAAACACTATTTTGATATATTTGAAAAATTTAAAATTGATGGAATCGAATCGAATGTGATCAAGCACACGAACCTGGAGCCAGTCGGAAAGATTAATTAAACGGTTATATTCAGTGTGCAGTTTATAAGCGATGCAGATGTCCGGCATGGTTTCAGCAGTTTCGTGACGATCGGACGATTCGCAGCACTTGCACTGAAGAAATTAAAAGTGACGATATTTAATTTTTGCGACAAAAATATTCCATCGTGGCGTTTGAACAAACATTAAATTATGAAAAACCTTTAAATAACTGCTGGGATATTCAAGGGCAGTTTGAAGCGATCCACGGTGACTTCCTGACAGTTCCCTCTTGGCAGTTTTGAACACGTCAATGTAGGAAATTTCATGGAAGACAAAACTTCGGTAATTTCTCAGATATTTTCTTCAAAGAAAAAATTATGCAATCACGAAGCTAGAAAATAGCGCAAAAGAACGAATACCGGCAAACCCTGACGCATAAACATATTATGGAACTGGCAGGGAAAAACAATATTTCAAAAACCTTGCTATATAAAGGCTAAAATTGAAAAATCACTCACGCCACGTACGACTCGACCACGGCGACTAATTCGTCCCGGCATAATTCGAACGCTGATGGCGCTCTTTTCGTTTTTGAAACGTCCTTTAAGTTCAACCAAAGAAATGGGCTCAATTAGCTATTTCATTCTTGCTTAATGGACAGTAAGTAGATTTCGAAATCCAGCCATAAGATTAGAAAAATCATAGAAATTTCACCTGCTTGATCGCAATTTTTTCCTTAGCTTTGCCTTTCAAATCTTCCAATTTATTAACGACCTTCTCAAGGTCACTTTTCAACGAGGCCAGAACGTTCGGGCAAGAAGTCCAAGAGGCTATTGCCGAACTCAGGGCGCTTTTCACTGTGTTCTGCAGTTCGTCTTTCGCCATCATTCTGCGTGAAAGATAGAACCATCTCATTAAAACACGCATTGAAAAAATGCTTTAACATTCTAAGTTTGTACTCTGCATAGTAGACAAAAATTGAATACCAGTTGTCCATTCACTTTCTGAATAACTTGGAATTATGAAATTCACATTTATAAGTAAATGAGTAAATGTGTTCATTAAAAAAAAGGAAACACCCACCGTAACATTTTAGAGCACTCCAAGAACTCTTTCGAAGAGCTAATGTCCGTTTCTAAGCACAGGCTGTATGACTCACGAAGCTGAAATATTACAATAAGAAATTCAATGTTATTTACAAGGATATGTACAATTATTTAAAAAACTGATTAGTGGATTCACCAGGCTGACCTGTTTTCCCAACAAGCTTCTTGGCAAGTCTTTGCATAAGGAATGAAGAAAACGTAAAACCGGGAAGAAGCATTCATGATATTTGGACAGATCGTCAAGTTTGGATCTTAAAATTTTCTGCGAGAAACAAAAATGACTGAAATTTACCACTGAAAAAGTTTAGTGATAATGATCAAAAAGATTAGTTGAACATCCATACAATTATCGAATGTTCATGAACTGTGAGTTTACATTAAATATTTTAAAATGCCTACCTTCAAGTAGCTATTATCCAATAAAAGAGCTTTCTGTTCTTTCAGAGGCAAACTGTCCACGTAAGACCGGAATGACATTAATTTACGCAATTCATCTAAGGTCTCATTGTCCAGACTGATAATTTGTTGCTCTAACTCAGACGAATCACAGCACAATGCAGCAAATGGATTTTCATAAAAATATTCCAGCAGACAGCACTAAAGAAAAAAGGTAATCATGAGGGCAATATACAAGAGGCTGTTAATGAAAACAAAAGTTGGCTGCTAATTTACCTTAAGTCCGTTTACAAAGGTTTTAACAGAGAGATCGTTGAAAAGGAAGATATCTTCGAAGAATTTGAATAAACGACTAGATACTTTGAAAGGAAATTTCGCATTCAAGAAAACCTGTATATGGAAACAAAAAGAACTTCTATAAGCAACATTTCTAATTTGCCAAAAAGCAACATAATCATTTCTAATTTGCCAAATTCATTTGAATTTAAACAAATAATTTTAGCACAGTTCTAACAACTTAGGAAAAACATGACAATTCTGACCACGTTTAATATCAGTAACTTTTGTAAGACTTAATTTATCAGGGGACCTTTTTCTGTACAAAAATTACGATAGTTTATTTTTATAGTTCAAACATGTAAAAGAAAATATTATATATGTACAACTAACTTATTTTAGATGAAAGAGCTATTGACAGGAGTTATTTTGATAGAGATGACAGGAATATTGTATTGGAATATTCCAGTACAAGAAAGATATAACTTGGTGATAATGTCTATTTCTCACAAATGACGCATTTTCTTGACGTATTAAAATGGAGTTTCACGTGCCTCGTTCACGACACAATTAAGGAAGTCGCTGGATCTTCTGGACTGAAACGTTTCCACTGCTAATTTTGATAAGGATGATTGAGACACCACTTTGTGTACTGCCATCGTAGAAGTTGAAACACCGAAGATAAAAATTATAGGCAATTTTACTGAATATTCACTGAAAGATGGAATTGGAAAAAATCTTTGGTTAAACTGCATTATACTTATTTCAACGAGGTACCAAGAAAACGGAGAGCAATGTTACTTACCTGCAAATCAAAATAAAATCTTGGGCAACATTAGGTAGCATCCTTTCAAAGTCTTCAAAAATTATAATTATTGGCTGTGCAGCTTTTACTACTTTTCTTTTCTTTTTTGGTGAAGATAAAGGTCTATGAGACGAGGCTTTGTATGGCGATAAAAAGGCATCCTGAAGTCATTAACAGAAGTTTTTTCTGATCGCTATTTGAGGTAACCATTATCGCATACAAGACTTTCAGAAAACATATTCATACCTCAGTAGATGTTGCATTTTGATACCAAGAGACAAGATTAGGCATTGTGTATTTCATTTTTTTCATTGTGTCATTTTCTTCCTAGTAAAATTGAAAAAAAATGTTAACACTGGATAAATATTACTCATGGATGTTCTTAATAATCACTTCATGCAGTAAAAGCGGAAGGAAAATGGAATTTCCTGGATAATCTGTGAAATGCACCAAACGCCCCATAATACAACAATAATGAAGAAATAATTTAGAAAATAGGAAAGTGCTGCATTAATGCAGCATGATTTCCTCGCTTGATTCAGTAATTGATTCAATAACGTCTTTGGTACTTACTTGAGCGTCTGTGACCAGAGTAGCCACAACCTTGTTAATTGCAGTTTTGATGGAATCACCATCTTTGGCAGAGGATAAGGATACTACAAATGGTGAGATGGAGTTCCTCAGCATTTCTTGTAATGTAGCAAATACTATATCATGATCTGGCATGTTTACGCCTGATCGAAACCAATACATTAATGAAATTAGTACACTAATTTATCTCAGTTTTTATGTTATGTGTGCATGAGATCACTTACCAGTAATTAGAATAGCTGCGGGAATTTCACCATCTCGATTTCCGTGCTTAAGTAATTGTTTGTTAGCTCTTTCTACGAAACGGACGCAGTCATTCAGAATTTCAAAATGTACATTCAATTTAACTGTCTGAAACAATTGCACAACATAAGATAAATGCTGTGTTACATTCAGATCATTAAAAGAATAATTGTTTCTCGAAAAAGCTACCAAAATTTGATCCCAAACAGGCATTTTTCCTATCCATTAATAATTGGAGAGTCAATTAGATAAAAGTGTTCATTTGATTTCCAATACTCGTAAGCAACAAAACATCGTTAGGCAACCTTGCATACAAACAAAATGTTTATACATTTTGGATCATGAATATTGTGGTTTTCATTTATTCTTTAACCCAACCACTTGCAGAAGATCAACAGATTTTTCTGAAAGCTAGACAAGGTGCACACAAAAAAAACAGTCTGTCATTCGAGACTTGCGAGCAAATAACACTTCTTTTTATATAACCATTAAATTAAATGTTAAATTGTGTCTTTCCCAAAGATCTAGATGATCATTAGAGGGTCTTAAAATGAACCAGATAGGGTGTGAATGTACAACATTAGGCCTACCTCTACTGCATCTAAAACGTCTCTCCATAACGTTGCAAACATCTCCAGACGTCCAGTTCGCTTGTCTGAAGAGCCATTTCTAAATTTGACAGTCTTTTTTGGACCTGGAAATTGGCGCACAAGCTTAATTTACACTGTAGTAATTAATGACACTATATGGTGCAAAATAACATGGCATCCTAAACATAAGCACGCGCACGCATATATCAAATTAATTCAGGCTTACTTCTGCACGAGCTCCTGCTTTTCTTTCTAGAAACCTTCTTATGTAAAAAACATGCCTAAAATAAACGTAAATTCAACGAATTTTCAGATAAAATAATGAGTAAAAATTAATAAAACGAAGATAAACTTACCGTTGATAGAGATGACATGATTCGAAACTACCCACCCTCGGTTCACGACTGTCATGGCGTCAGTTTCAACTGAATTCGGAAATTAAGTCCAAAGTACCAAGAACTAGTCAGAAAGAACTATGGCAGCTATCAAAATACTCGAACCTTCTTGGCGTAATAAGCAACGTTATCGTTATTTTAAAAGTGTTTACTGGGTTTCACGAAACAAACAAATTAACAATCAAAATAGTTTATATCACAAACGAACATTTTCCGGTGAAAATGGTGGTTTGTTTTCTTGTTTGAAAGAACGTTACGTCACAGCTTGGCGAGAATCATTTGAATTGCCGAAAACTATCCGTATTTACAGTTTCAAGAGTGTCGCGTAGGTGGGTGGTGATGTTGTTTTCTGACAGAAAACCATAATTTACGAAATTATGATGCCGAATTTTAATCACAGCGTCAAAGCAGTTGTCCGAGAATTATACAATGATAACTCTCCGCCAAAATACATCGTGGAATACAACGTAAGATATCATACATGTAAATTTTAGTTTATTAATTTAATTTCAATATTTGTGCTAATTAAATTACCTAATTTAATTATTATATTATTATAGGCGCAAATCCCAACGATGGGAAAAAATAGCGTTTTAATCCAAGTGAAAGCGTGTGCAATTTCGGAAATAAACGACAAGGTTGGCGAATTGATCCATTTTTTCTCTATTAGCATCATTCTGCCTTCGATCGATGCTCTCCCCTTGGAATTGTAAAGGTCAAGATGGGTTGAATAAGTAAACATGGTGGCGCTCGAGTCGCCATGATTTAAATACTGAAATTTGACCATACTCTATGTAACCCATCCCAAAGAAAAATATACAGTGCTTCATATGGTTAACCCACTTCTGGATAAATCCGGGAATTAAATAAATATCTCGTCTAAGAGAACTGTTATTTAAAAATCTAAGGAATTTTCAAAAATACACTAATTGGTTTATTTTATCAGAAGAATTAATTTTACTCGATTTTTGTTCATAGTGTTCGTGCCAGAATTTAAATTGGCAATTTAAGTGACAGGAATGACTTTGTTAACTCCAGGTTCTTCAAGATCTGTTAAAGAACTCTCCTCGCTCCCGATTTCCTGTGGGTCAGGATGTCGCTGGTATAGTACAACAAGTGGGTTGCGATGTTGAAACGTTGCGTAAGGGAGATGCTGTAGTTGGCAAGTATCTGAGTGCTTTTTATTAAACACAGAATTTTTTAGAATCCTGTGCAAATTTCCAGAATTATGCCACTCCTCGTAGGTATAATCCCTCTGGATTACAACATGTCCGGCTGTGCCGATTTTGTTGTGCTAAATGAATTCGACGTGGTCAAGAAGCCAGCGAGGATAAGTTTTGTGAATGCTGCTAGCTGCATTGGAGATGCTCTCAAAGCGTACACTGCTTTGCACTATCTAGGTCGCTTGTGCTCTGGTCAGACCGTGCTGGTCATGGATGGTGCTTCATCGTTTGGTAGCCTCGTCATTCAATTTGCCCTGCACTGGGGCGCCAGAGTGATTAGCACTGCCAGCACGGAAGACGAAAGGCTCTACCTAGAGGGAATAGAACCGGAGCTTGGTCCGTGGCTTCATTATTATTTCACCATTATTTGAACGTCTCAAACATGCATAGAAATCACTGGATGTACCTTGTTTCAGTTTGCGTCATTGACACCGGTAAAGCTGGATGCTCTCTGAAGAACGTCTGCCTAGATGAAACTGGAGGAATGGGAGTAGACATTATTATCGATAATGGAGGTGAGTTTGGGGAGTCTATTTTCCAACAGCTATCTGCAAAAGGTTTACCATGTGGATCCGATGTGAGGCATCGCTCCGACAATGTACAATATTCTACATTATACCATATATATTCCCAGCACTCGCAATGTTCAAGAAGGAGGATTTAAAGAACGACAACAACTATGGTATCGGACAGCAGGCTGTGGTCAGCAAGCAGGACATCATAAATTCGCTGGCTGTTGGAGGGAGATGGATTACGTCGTGCCACAACTTGCAACTGGATCCACCTAACTCCCGCCTCCTCTACATGAAATGTGCCAGCCTCGGTTTCCTGTTCGAACATGCTTGGACCCTTTCTTCCGCCCAGCAGGGAGCTTACCAACGTATCCTTCACAGTTGCCCAACATTTTTTTTTTGGGTTTGCCAAAATATTTACTCAAACATTTCCAAAATCAAATTTGTCTTAACTCGAGTTCGTGCAGACATTCTGATGGACATCATGGAGAAAGTTGCCGAAGGAACGATCAGGTAATAAGTTCGAAACTTCATCTAAGCTTTATCGTTAGCTGACCAAGTAGACTAATGTTAATAGCAGTGGCGTGAATTTAATATGATAGTTCTAGATTTAAAACACTAAAGAATTCCGCATTGAATCTTAAGAAATAGCAAGTAAAAAGGCAATGCATACGCTGTGCTAATCCACACTAAAACGTGACGCTGCATTTTTATTTGTTTCTTAGGCCCAACATCCACCACACAGTTTCATTCGAAGCCATTCCAGAAGCAATCAGATGCTTGCCAGAAATCCGAGTGGGAAAAGTCATAAGCACGCTCTAGGAGAAGATGTAAATGATGTCGCCACCTTTGGCACATCGATCTCGAAAAATTATGGTACACGGTAAAATTAATGTAACGATACTTGTTCGGTAAAGCTCCCTATGTTCGCCGTGATGTCGTAATAATGCGCTTGCGCTGATGTTGTAAATGATGTCGATTTGTAATGCAAGATTATGTTGAAAATGTCGAAAGGTGCTAAAACAGAGTATTTTTTTTCCAATAAAGATATACATAGTAACCAGATTGTCATTTACCAACTTACTACACATGTAGCGCAGTTTCAAAACAAAGCCATAGGTTAAATAATCATTTATTTGTTCTTTATCTTCAACTTTTAATTACATTTGGTCCTCGTGTCCCTTCCTGCAGACCCAATCCCTCTGAACGTGGTGTGAAAAACTAGCCCTAATACCTCCCAATTTGATCGGCTCGATTCTTCGGCAGAATAACGTGAATATTGTACCTGGGCGTGATTTGTATAACACCGTGTGAAAAATTGATTGCCGACGGCCCGATAACGATTATCTCAAAGGAGTTTTAGATCAAGACTGGCACGTTAACCCGGGCTAGATGAGGACGATGATGCTGGTGTTTTCGATGCTCCTGTTGATTTATCGTTTTCTCTTTGGGGTGAAAAAAATGTATCACTTGCAGTCTAGTTTCACGATTAAATGTGTCAAGTTACCATTGTTATAAATAAACTATGCTCTTCCACATTGAATGGGGAAGAGCGATATAGAAGGCGGGCCTACCTCGATTCATCCTGAGATTCCTCTGCAGTTGATGATGGCGTAGCTACGTTAGTCTCTTTTGCTTCATTTTTTCTCGAAGCTTCCTCGTGGCTGCTCGCATCAGCTGAATTCGGGAGGCTGCACTCCGTATTTTCTGAGGTCTCGCTTGCTTTTGACACGTTATCTGAATCGCAAACCGTGTGTGGAATGTTTGCTTTTGAAACTTCTTCAGAGTGAATGTGTTCCTCGCTGCAATAGTACAAAAAAAAAATAAACTTAAAAGAGAAACTTCTGCCTCAATGATGCATAGTTGTTGTGACAATAAGCGTTAATTTGCTAACTGAAAACATTTTAAACACAGAAAACTGCCTATCGACATCCATAAATTCTAAAAATTGTTTTATTGAATGCACTCAACCTGTTTTGTTCGGTTAATGCTTCTTCGTCGCTATCGTCATCGTCTGGTGCAACATATAGCACTTCGAGATTCACGATGTTTGGCTACCAGATTTACACAAATAATACATGTTACAACGTGTTATCATCAGTAATGGCTTTGTCGCGCTGGATTCGAACCACGTAATATCTCCACCTGTTGAATTATGACATCCACGGCATCCTTGTGTTTCATGTCCCTCAAGTCGATTCCATTCACCGAAAGTATGGCGTCGCCGACGAACACGCTGCCGCTGCGCTCAGCGGGCATCCCTTCCCGGATCTCCGAAATAAGGATGGGCACTCCGTGCTCTCGGCCACCCTGAAATATCGAGGATGCAAACTATCATATCAATCATTAGGGGCTTGTCTACATCCATGGCGATTTTCCCAAGTTCCTCATATTTAATTAATTGAAAACGAACAAAAGTTTTGAACCATCGTGTCTTAAAGATTTTTATTCATGATGGATCAATGTATCTTGAACATGGCATTTTTTTAGCTTCTATCATCATGCACATAAGATTTTTAAAGTTGATAATCTCATTTCATGGTAATTACAGCAAAGAATAGTATTTGGCATACAACTTGCCCAAGCTTAAGGTCCATCGTTAAATAAAATATCTACAGTAACTGAGGCATGGTTTGTCCAAAAAGCATGTTCTTCACACCCTGCGTAGCAGAGCAGAGGTTTTAAAATCACATACCGTAACTGATATTCCCAGTCCTTCTCCTTCTTCCTTCTCAATTGTGACCTTTCGTATTTCACCGATGCCTTGTCGTTTGCGCAAATTTTCTGCATCCTTTTAAATGAAAAATTTATGGGATCAACCTAGTGCGGGTATCCCAGCCACTTTTAAGCTTGACTATATAGGATTTATAGGACATTTTGCCCCAAAAAATAGGACAAATATAGG
>JAQGBX010000379.1:0-38014 GCA_034698745.1 Megaphyllum sjaelandicum | reverse complement strand
GACTTTTTTAGGACATTTAGGACTTTTTTTAAAATTTAGGACTTTTTTAGGACTTTTAGGACTTGGTAGCCACCCTGCAAGATCTATTAACCTCATTATAGTGCCATTTGTTTGCCTAAAGTTATTTCAGCTTTAGAAAATTGAATTCTTCCATTTATTACTAAAAAAATAGAAAGGAATCCAAAATTGCAAGCATGGAAATCAAACGAGAAAGTTTACCAATTGCGTTTTTTGCAAATCCATTTATATTTTTTAAAAATAAATAGGAGGATTTAAAAATATCAAACTAAAATTACTCAGGGCAGAAAAATCATACAGTAGTACAAAAAATAGGTAAATAAATTATGAGGTTATAAGCCTTCCTTAAAAAAATTGAGCTATCAAAATCCTTAGAATTGGGAGTAGCCTATTACAGTAGGTATGGGGTATGTTGTATATCACGTTAACATATGACAAATAACAAACATTCACTTTATTGGGAAAAGTAAATACCCAATAAAAACCTTAACCAGCTCCAAGAGACTGTCATTTGGGGTGTTCCTAGAGTAGGACACGACTTAATAGTTGGTAGTAGCCTACAATAATTATATAACAAACAAACCTCAAGTGCAGACTTACATTTGCCCATATTCTTTAACTTTTCCCTGAAAGCTGCATCCGATTCTTCTGCTGGGAGATTCTTTGTGTAGGGAAAGGCACCCACGACCTCTTTGGGTGTCTTCTCAGTGTCACTGTTGGATTCATCTGATGAAGACATTTTCATGTGAATGCGTGGCTTTTTTCGGCCATAAAGTTTAGATCCACGCTAGTTATTGAATGTACTTCACACGCAATGCGTTTTTACCTTCATCACTGTCATAAGCCGCCGGCCAGCCTCCTTCTTCAGGTTTCCGGGATCTCGCATCTAAGTGTCAATGTGACAAATAGTAACGAAAGACGATTAAAATATGCATACTTCAGCAATTAACATCTATAAACCCTGCCGTAAACCAGTGATAAGTTTGAACAAACCAAACATGATTTGCAACATCTGGTTCTTTATTGGGACTATAGCCAAGTAATGTTTAATAAGGATCACAGAGGACGCCACATTCTGCAATATCTAAGCTACGTAAAACTTTACACACAAGCATAGATTTCGTAAACAGCGATATCTTTTGAGAAGCATTGAAGTAAAAATTGAAGTAAAAACAGTCGTTAATACCAAATTTTTAAAAAAAAAGCAATTTCTTTAAACATCTAAGAAACATTAAAAGATTCAAAATTGTAACCACCCTGTTAGTTTGGCAATCGAATTTGCAGCAAACTGGGTTTAAAATCCCATAAAGGAAGAAGGGCAGTTTTCACCAGGGCCAAGAAGATCTGATAATCATCCCGGCCAAATTACTCGCCTCGTTCCAGCGTCGTCAGAAAATCCCTGTTGGACCGAAGCTCAGTCATGAATTCTTTGTTTTGCAAGAAGAGCGCGATGCGTTCGTCCTCCAGATATTGAGCTAATTCGGGGTCCTCTGGGTGGCCCATTTTCCGCTGCCTCCGATTTTCCTCTATCTTCTTTTGGATAACTTCTGAGCACAAAATTGTTGACAGCCTCGGATGCAGCTACCGGAAAAATCAAAACACGAGTCTTTAAAAAAGCGAATAAATAATTTGTCTATAGGGTGAAAACTCGGCCACCCACAAAATGAACACACTTGCTAAAGCGCAGTCATTAATAATTCTTACAGAAATAAATAAATTTATAATAATGAGATTAAACAATGTTTTAAATGTAGTTATATGTCATCGAGGCGCCTCAAGTGTATAAATATTTAGGTCAAACTAACATCTACTATATCTGTCTACACGTTTGGAGTCTAGAGAAAGCAACCCACTTGAGAAAGCATTTTCTCTGAAAGGACGGCTTTAACATTGAAAAAATTGACACAGGAGCAACCATTGGAATAATTTTTACTCCAAACATCTAGTTGAAATCCTCACAATTTACAAAACATTAAAGTTCCTTTAAGTTCCTAGTTGTGCCGAATGCTTATGAATTGTTCTTCTCCATACAAAAATTCCAAGAAGATCCGCGTTTTAATATACATAAATTTATCTGTATCGACAACTCGGTTAAACCTGGAGATCGAAGAGAGAGATGGATGGTCCTGCATTGCCACGTCAAGTACAAACACACCTCATTGTGGTCTTGCTCCTGGGGCGCTGACTGGACCCCAGTCTCTCCCTGGTCCACTCCAAAGATCTTCAGGCGACAGCACACGGACATCACACGCCGATAGAAACCGCGTTTAATGACAGCATCCATGAATCACGTTTGTAGGAATGGAAATACCAAAATCGGCGATTGTGAACTGTGTTCCAAATTAGGTTAGGCTTCAATCCGCACAAATTTTGAGAATAAACAATGGCAGTAGACGAAGGCAACTACATTCGATGCACTTTGGCCACGTAGAAACCAGCCACTGAGGCCCAGGGGCATTGCGAAAGTTAAAGAGTGGGGGGTAATAATAGGTGTGCGAGGCGAGCGAAAGAGAAAAATGGGGAACAAGAAGGTTGTGCCTGCACTGGCATAGTCTAAACAGAAGAGAATTTGATCTAATCCCACTGAAAAACATCGTCATCTTTTGTCCTCCAGAATGAAACAATGCAATGAACGTCAAAGAATGGGGTTAAAAAAGATCAGCTGATCCGTCCTTCAAGCAAAATTCCCTCGTAAAATAAAGAATTTAAACGAGGGCAAAAAACTTTTCTCTCTCGTTTATTAAGTCATTTTAATAAATAAATATGGGATAATGGGACGTATTCGAAATCAAAGATAGCAGATTAATTTTTGATTTTGCATTCGATATGAAGCTGTTCCATATTAAGTCAAAGTGTTGTTTTAACTACTAAACATATTTCTAAAAAAAAATATCAGTTGCTAGCTGAACAGATCATTGAAATCGGGGCTTTGCCTAGTTTTTGTTCATATTATTATTATGCTTATTATGCAAGTATAATGCCGCTCTATATTGATATCAATCCAAATGAAATCAAATAAAATCGCTTAAATATGCAATAGTGGTAAAAATCAAATACAGTATACGGAATACCAGTATACCGACCCCTTTGATGTCTAGCTGGCATACACTCGCCACTTTTTCTGTGGTTTTGCAACCGTATACTTCGACATTGAGTTCGCAGCGCTCAGGACGCGATACGATTCGATTATTGCGATACATGTACATGTACATGGTTTACTTTTGTATTTCCAAGATACTGCCACCAAGTTGGTATACTGGTATACTGTGGCCAAAACCTTGGGTATTTAATACAAAACACATCCTTTACTCTCCTGATTACTATTTGGTCACGTCTTGCCGTTGTATTTTTTTTATAAGTTTTATATGATGCGCATAAAAACAGAATAAGCTCCAGAAGCAAGAGACTCGAACATTCACTCAAACTTTGCCATTTGTACTGAATATGGGTAAGAACACACAGAAGGCTTATTGCTGGCACTTACCATTCGGCGTACTCTAGCATCAACAAGTGGGATAAGAATACGGCATGCGTTTTAAACGAGGGTGCACACAAAGAAAGCTTAGTAGAGCCAGGCTGAGCTTACAAGAACACAAGAGTGGCACACAGATTAATATTGGTCAAAATTGTAGCCATGCACACATACCCCCCTATGTACTGTAAAAAAGTGTTCTGTGCACATCATGAGATGCGGTGCAAGGTTTTACTTGGAATGTTTCACCTAGTACAATGCATGCAGTGGCGCCACTAAGCACAATGGCCATCACACTGATAATAAGCATTCTTTGTATTTCTATCCTATGGCTCTGAAAGATGGCTGTTTAGTTTGATGATGTCATCTCAAACACAGCGTTGTTAATACTGACAACATTAGCATAAGGTAAGAAAACTGAATGCGAATACAAGCCCGCTTTGCTTCGAAGTCCAAACAGCTGTTGTTCATGAACAAATCATTTGCGACTGTAATTTGCAAAGAGTTAATGAAAACTCAAAAACTTTGGGCACATGTACTCAATATAAACAAGTCACAAAATTCGACAAAAAGCGCCCTTACCTTAGCAGTTCTGAGCAGCCGTCCATTGGGCAAGGCAATCCTCAAAAAATCGCATGGCAGTGGGCCGATGATTGCAGGTGACCAGTTTCTCTGGACCCTTAGAGGAACAGTGGAATCCGGATCGTCTTTGTTAGCCTCAAGTTCCACACCTGGGCCATCGGAGCCACAATGGTGATGGTCAGTGGTAGATGGTGTTGCGCTTGGTTTAGAGCACACAGTTGGAGGCCGCTGCGGTGACGAAGCTGCAGAGCAGCAGCTTCCTCCAGAGCTACTGCCAAGAGAAAAGGAGGAGGTTGCCGTGACTGATGCAGTATTAATCTCTGTAACGGCGGCGGCCACTGGTGCAGCTGATCCTGGCGAGTTGGGCACTGCCTGCTGGTAGGTGGGTGGCGGTGTGGTGGGTGAGTAGCCAGGTGGCGCCTCAGCATTCTCTGTGGCATCCATTTCGGTCCTCAGTCGCTCATTCTCGTTGTCTGTGCTCATGGCTAGCAGCTGGTCGATGGTAGCATCCACAGCACCCTGATTGGAGCGCAGCACTACTTCAATCACATCTTCATCCATCTCAGGGAACATGGTCTTGAAGTCGCGCATGGCCTGGTGAAACTCTAGCTGTGTTGTTTGCGATGGCGGCGCCTGCTGCTGTGGCTGCCGTTGCTGGTGGCCCACAGTGGCCATGATAGCGGATGTTAGTCACAATGTTCACGAATCAGAGACATTTTGCCCCATCATTCAGAATAACAAAAATAAAAGAACGAGGTGTGTTCAGATCAATTCCATGAAGCAAGGGGCAGATGCAATGAAATTTTGAGCGCTCAACAGTCAGAGCAACATGATGTCACCAGCAAATAAAAAATAGAGATTCTTCTTCGGTAGAAAATGAGTCATAGTTTATTTTTAGCCAAGTGTACTAAGTTTGGTTAGAATACCACTAAGTCAGCATGGTACAATTATCACAGGATCCAAAGGAATAATCGACAGTCACAGACAATGGTGTTGAAGATTCCATATGACTAGCCCGACCGTGTAATCACAATGGCAAGATTTTAAACAAAATTCAGAGTGGCATGAGTGGACATTACCCTATAATGCCATGATTTGTCGGTGGGTTGCATTTCTCGAAAACCTTTAGAGTAGGCCTAAATGTCATGGCATTTTTTTAAAGTAGTAATCCATAACCTGAAATCACAAAAAAAAATAAAGTTTTTACTTTTACACATAGTATGACCCTCAGAAAACACAGACTGTGTTTCTAAAACTTGATCAACAGACAATAGGCAAATGTCAATGGCAATGGTTTTATTGCGGACATTTGGACAACAATCGTTTCCTTGCAGGAGAGCAACGATTAGGCCTACAATTTCAACTTTAGGAGCACAATCAGCTGAAAGAAAATATAGGGGAGAATAAAAAGGACCAGTTATGCTTATGTTTATAAAATATCCCAAATGTTCATTCTATAATGTTACATTGATTGGTCGAGAATAGTTTTCATTGTTGTTAGACGGACCAAAAATATATTTTCTGTAATTTCTATTTTATGGAAAAGTTTGTTTATATCTGATTTTTAGCAAGCATTAAAAGCATAGGGTTTTTCAAAATTCTAAAACCCTATTATAAATTAGTCATTAACAACGATCCAAAGTAGCCAACCAGCAATTAATAAACTTAATATTAGATGAAATTGGGGAACGGCAAGTTCAAGGTGACAGCATTATTAATCCAAATGGTAATTTCATATAAAGTCAAGCAATAATCAGCACTGACATTAATAAGGCAAAAGCTACGGACGAAATGAATTCACTCAGCTTGCCAAATAATATGCAATAGATTCATTAGTGAGTGCTAAAAGGCTCTTTTTACAAGTCATCATAACACTGGATAACGCCCCAAATATGAATAACTAATATTTAGTCGACTGTAGCTGATAAAAATACCGCTATTTGACTGTTTTGTCTTCATATATTGGTTTAAAAGAAAGAAAAATCTATTCAAGAGACCAAGAATGGTGTAGATAAAAAGTATGCAGAATTTGAATCACATTAAGAAACAACATTACTGAAAACCACATTTCTGTAAACAGGTTTGCACAAACTTTTGTGACAGATAAACATGGTTTCAGTAAATTAACGCTCAAGAGGAGCTCCACATCAGGATTGCTGCTGCAGCCCTCTTGCCAAGTAGTTGTGACATACTGTATAATTCAAGTGGCTACATACAGTATCATTTGGCCAGATAATCCTGTTGACAATGGTGCAACATTGGATTCAGCGTTGATGAAGCTAAATGTCATGATGTCAAGCCGCCCATAGTTGGAACGACAAAATCATGCGTTGCTTCGCAACATGGAGCACAATTTAATCGCTTTGTCTGTCCTTTTCTCATCTGCTGAACAATTCTTCATGGTGTTTTTCGTGAATGTACGAAAAAATATTCTTTGATGAAAACCACCTCTTGAGCAACTACGAAAATGTTTGCAGAAACTATGGTCACAATTTCAGCAAACTTATTTTCAGAATAGTCCTTTTCTTTGATTGGTTTCGTTCAGGTTAAACGATTAATCAGTCTATTTCTCACAACATCTTTTAAATTCATGACTTCATTGATCTTCATGCCCAATGCATATTTGACAGAATAAACAACCACCTTCCATCATTGCCACCTCAACATGTAGGCCTACATGTATCCTAAAATTACACAGGTTATTAGGAAAATTAACGTATACAGGCTGTAATCAAAGTTTCAACTACTGTACATATCCTCCCTTAGACTAGCTAGCTGTCATTTCTAATTTGGCATTGTGAATAATCTAAAATAAGTAGCAAAACGCGAGGTGGAAATCAAGCAAATGCTGGTTCTAAAATGCACTTAGGGATCATCTAAATAAAGATTCACTCGATTTCTGCATAATTTGGGGACAGGGGACCATCCACAATACGTCTTAATTGTTAGAAAACTTGAACAGCTTTGATCATGACTTTCAATAATTAAGTTTCTCAAGGAGAGCTGTAGGTAGCGTAGTGATCATGCCACTACTCAGGATAACAAGGTCAACGATCGCGAGCAAGCTTACATGCGCCCCGACCTCGTAAACGAAATAAATTTACATGTACATTCTCATTTTGTTTGCATTTCTAAATTTTCGTTTATGCGAATGACTTCACCAAAAATTATAAATTATTGGAACAAGAGCAAGAACGTACGTACACGACTCCCTTGGTTTAAAAATTATCGCATTGAATCGATATAAAATAAAGGCTCATTCGACTGCCATGTGTCAAAATGAAGAAATTACAGTGCAAGAAAAAATCATCGTTACACGAAGCAACATTAATGGAACCCAATAAAATGTAGCAATATGGACAACATACAGGATAATTTAAATGTCCAATGATAAAATGTCAACAAAATAAGCCTAACACGATTATGATGTTAATTTTAGGCTTAAAAAACGAATAGGGAAAATAGCAAACAGTTAGGCTATTTTCAGTTATTTTCAAATGACATTTTTTTGGAAATATTGGTTAAATACTTATCAAACAAATACCGCTTTACTTACTTTATTTTTGTCGCAAAATAACGATGAGTTTGACAGTAAATGCCGCCTGATTTCCTTTTTTGAGAGACATTTTTTCGTGTTCGAAACGTTGCTTAATATTCTTCCTAGATGGCGGCACTGCAGAGTTAGCCTTAACCAGTCACGATTCATCTCGAAATTCCTAACCACGTAACAAATAGTCAATTACTTTTAAACTAAGTTTTTTATTGAATTTTTTAACAGGTTTTTCTTGTAGCACTCTAAACTGCACAACGGCACGTTAGTCCGGGAGCAGGAATATTTTTTCAAATTTGTGCAGCCTGGCACAGCGCAAATGACTGGGCGGAGAATGGGCCTAATTATAAAAAATTTGAGAAACTTAGAAATTGAGCGGTGACTTTAAAATCTAGAAGAGAAAATTGACAAAACCACAACATAATTCTTTATGAATTTTTCTACAACGAACAACATTCAAGTAACGTGTCATAAAAAAGACAGTTTGGGTTCTGAACATACATGAACATGTAGTTGCAGTGAATGTTCTGTATTGTACTTGTAATAAAATACATGTATTTCAAAAAGAATCAAGCTTTAGTTTTAGGAATTCGCTACACAAATAATGGGTCGATCACCATATCGCACCCTTGCTTCACAAGTGACAACTCAAATCAACATCCTTTTTGGCTTACCACTGTTTTGTCTAAATGTCAATTGTATCACTTCTGAAGAAATGTAGTTAAAAAGCAGCTCCACACTAATTTTTGACTTACCTGTTCACTAATTTCTTCTGCAAAGGAAACTCATAGCCAGTTGGTACAGATATGCAAATGGTTTCGCAATTGTTGACATAGGTGAATTTGGGTACTTCTGCCTTTTTGCCTCCTTTACCCTAATATATAATTTACCTTTTGTAATGAAGCAACAATAAACTATCTGCAGTCAAAAAAAATTCATTGGTCAAGTAAATTCCACCATATTTACCTTGCTACCTTTGGGCCTAGGATCTTGCTTCTTCAGCAAACGATCAATTGTCTGAATCTGTAAAAAAAATTACATGAAATAAAGAGTATCAAAATAAATATGCAACAGATTAGTTTTCAAAAAGAACATTGCTAAGGAGAGGAAAATGAGTATTAATTACAATCAAAATGTAATTAATTAAAAATTCTAACTTCTGACCATGTTAAAAGTGATCCCAGGTTGTATCAAACCTTGGCGAGTATTTTACTCAACCTTCATCAGATATGCACCATTTACACCGTGATATCCAAACATTTCAAAAATAATAATGATATCTTTATCATGAAAACTACTCAAGATAATATAGTCAAGCTGGACATTTCTTTACTCTGAAGAAAAGAGTAAAAAACATACTATGGCAAACATACTTTGTCCTTTTCTCGCTTTTCTTGGGCCTGCTGTCGCCTTTTCTTGGCTCTTAATTCTCTCTTCTGAATCATTTCTTCTGTCATTTCCTTCTCCTTGTAGCCTAATTAACAAGTGATAATGATGATCAATTGAATAATTAAGCAATGGAACTTAAAGTTAACCTATGACAATTATTAAGGGTATCAAAGTTATATAAACCTACCCAATGGCAACATCACATATTCTGGCAAAACAGTATCACGTTGAGATTTACTCTCTAATAAAGCCCTCTATTTAGGAAGTAAGAAAAAAATCTTGAAAATAAGTTACATTATCAGGGATTGACAGGATGATAATCACCCAAAAATCTTCATTTTCTAGGTCTGGATACCAACTTGTTTATCAAAAATACAAGTAGCCTACCGACCTGCCGAGCAGTCATCAAAGATGGATCCTTCATTCGCTTCATTTCATCATATTCGTCCAATTTTCCTGATTCCAAAGCTTCCAACCATGCATCTTCATCACTGATATCACTTTCTGGAGCTGGAACAGGGGGAACATCTTCCACCACTGAAAAATATTTATCAGAATTTATTTCATTAAAGCAAATATAGAAAAATTTAATTTTAATTATCAATCAAGGCAGTGACCTTCCAAAATTAATAACTAGTATTTAATTTCATTTGTGCTGATGATGCAAGATTTTATGATTTGAAATACACAATTTTAACTCAGTTAATTTCACAGATTGCAAAATTGAACATGAAATTGACAAGTAAACCGTTTTTTAATCTCATTTAATTCAAGACATACATTGCAAAGGGATAACTTTCAAAGCAAAAGCAACATTTTCCAAAAGATTATTTTCTAATATTTAGGCCTATACAAGACATCTTTGATAACTGTTGAAGAAATTTATTTTTTCAGACCAATTAAAATATATGCTAGAACATTAAAAATATGAATTTATAGTTCATGTCTATGAATTTCCTTTTACCATTCTTTTAAGCAAAAATAACATTTAAAACATAACCAAATGTTGAAATTTAGAAACCGTGTACAGTCGAACCTCGTCAAAACGAATGTCAAGGGACATCAAAATTTTTTGCATTATCACAAGTCGGACAAAATATGACTTCAACAATAAGAACTAGATTAATGTATTAAAAAAATTCAAAATGTGCCACCACTACAATGTTTACAGTGTTATTACACAATCTCTGGAAATATATAATTATTGTTTCTGTAAAAAATTTAAAAAAGGATTATCCTACCTTCAATGAGTTGATTCTCCTCATCTACATCAGCATCTTGTATAATTGCCACACTATAATTAAATATTAAATAAATAATTACACCTTCCAATTACATATTGCCTTTAAAATTCAGCTAATTTTCACTAAAACTAAGAAACTTGCCTTTTCTCACCCAAAGAGTGACTCCCTATTTTAAATTTCAATTTTAGTGCTGGTTTCATATCGATCATATCGCCCATAGAAAGTAGATCTGATTCCTCAGAGAGGAGCATGTCATCAAGCATACCAGCTTCCGATGCAGGCATTGTCTTGCCTACCACATCTTTCTTCCGCCTGTGTTTCTTGTGTTTGTGCTTTTTGTGCTTCTTGGCTATCTGCGCTTCAGTAAAATCTAATAAAAGGGCGTCATTATAAAGCATAACAAATTTGGCCCCATAAAAAACATGAAAATAGGTGGTCCTTACCGATACTCAATTCGTCATCACTGCTAGTTTCCCTCTTGTATATACTCGCCATGTTACTTCATAAAAGCAAAGCAAACACCAACTTTAGCGGCTTGAAAAATTATTTTAGAGGTCAGGCACACAATTGTTTGCCTTTCAGGTTGTAGAGAGTAGGCAGAAAGGTTGGTTCTAGGTAGTAGGCCTACAATAAACTGTTTTGGTACAACTAGGTTTTATGGTGTACTTACTATGCAGAATATCCTTCACCTTTGCTTGGGTAAAAGGTTATTCATCAAACAAAATTATGATGACACTTGAATAAAAATCATCGGCCCTATGCAAAGAAAAACATACAAAAAGCATGAACATACCTGCATACTGTACATGCATGTAGTTGCAAGAAAATTGCACAAAACAATTAACCAAATTTTGCGCATTATGATAACTGAATTTATATCACGTTTTTGAATCATGATGTACAGGATATACTACAAGCGCACGAAACAAAATGCACCCGATTTTACAAATTTACAGTTGCACGCATTCAACTATTTGAGGTTTTAGCCCCTAATTAGCACAACCATAGATTTAACGCTACTAAGTTCGTTGATGGCACTAATAAAAAATGTTATTAATAAGAATCACAATTTGATGCTGTGTAGATGATACTTGCAAGATTTGATTTCACCAAGGGATGATGCAATCTTACCCCTAATTACAAGGCAAATAAAAATTAGTTTACAAGCGATTTCTTGACCCTGTTAGAAAGCAGTGCAGGAATAGGAGGGTGTAATCTGGATTAATTTAACGTTCATCACGTTAAAAAAAATGATCTAGTCAAATAAAAATAAATGAGTGCAAAGTCCTCGAGTACGCCTCTATAAAATGTGATATATGGCACACCTAGAAAACTGATACTTTTAGCTCATTTAGCCGGACTTAAATTACCCATTCTTCTATAATTTTAGAGCATTTCTTTGATCATGAACACTACTTATAATTACAGAAGAATTTACTGCAACGAGCAACACAGCCCGTTTGCTGTTTTTATGTTTCGAAATAAGACTAGAGAAATCATGATAATGAATCAAAAGCATTTTTCTTCTGTTTCGAGAAGGCGTTACAAGACACCAAATGCAATTCTCATTCTTATGTTTTTCTTTTCTTCTCGTAACCCTTTTTCGTAGTCATTAGTATGCACGCATCTATATGAAGTGGAAAATTCCACTCCAAAAACATGCTTTCAAATTCATGAGGGGGCGGAGTCTTTCTTTGAAATGCCAAACAGAAAAAAAAATAAAACCGGCCATTCAACAAGGAGACAAAAACCCTATGAATCGAATGAACTCACACAAGTAGGCCTACATCTACATTCTGCACTCCACAAAATTATAATTTAATTTTCCTTATCTAAATATACTTTCGTTGCACTTCAGTGAAAACATCTGATGCTAGTTACGCCCCGACCAGGAATTATTAGTAGGCTAAATGACTATTTACAATATATGATTGGCAGTTAATGGAAGCCAAACTGTAAACATCGCTTTAAAAGATTGCAAAAAATATATCCTTCATTCATTGCCCAGCAACAGAAATTATTATCAAACATGATTCATTTCATGAGGCAATCGGAACTTGTGTAATGGTTCGGAAAAAAAACAAGGCGAAGGTCTTTTCATTCACAAATGTTTTTATACTTTTTCCACTGAATCTTTGAAGTCCAGAGGGGAATTTTAAAATAATTAGTTTTTTTGCAGTTTTTACCTTCACGTTTTTGTATTTTTTTGGCCCTGAAGTTTTCCAATGTTTTGGTACCCCATTTTTTCATTAATCCAGCAATTTTTTATCCAAAGACGCATTACAAGTGCTGGATGGAATTGCATTGTTTGCCCTATTATCTATCCATCAGGTCACTTGACCCTCCTAGTAATAAAATATCTAAAAATAAAGTCGAAAACCAGAATATTCGCAGAGTGGATATAATGAAAGCACACAGATGTTACATAAAGCGTCTGTTTGCAGACACCATCCAAACGTTTGTAAAACTGCAAAAACGTATATTTTTTTGCCATTCTGCATCTAGGAGCCCCAAAAAGTAACTGTCCAAAATTCTCATACTCTAAAAATTAAAGATTACAATTACCCTGGTTGATTTTGGTATATTCCTGCACAGTATAATCAAGGCAGACTTAAAAGACATTTCCAGTTACTTTAATTTGGTTAAAAAACAAAACATGTTTATCAGTAGTACAAAACTCGGTTGGATTTAATTGACGAATGTAGCAAATTGTAAACATTGACTGTTACCTCTTTTCATGTCGTTAATCTGATTTTTGCGCAACCAGACATTAACTTCAGGGAATAAATGTTGTAAGGTTATGAATATGCTAAAAACAACTAAAGAATTTTCTGAAAAAAGATGGAAGATAATTTTAAAAGGGAATCCATCTCTAGGATTTTCTGATTTCTTAGAAACAAGTAAAAATTCGTTGGCGACAATGAGTAGTATTCATTACTTATCGTTTTGCTGAAGATAAGGGATGAATAATTTTAGGCACTTGTTCATTTATTCTAAACTGATCCAACAAACTCAAGTTGGTTGTATAAGTAATTAGATAAATGCTTTTGATTCGTACGTTACATAAATACAGATACTTGTATGTATAAGTAATAAGAACTTGCATTCACTTGATCTAAACTGTACAAAAAATTATTAAGTTTAAAGTGGCGCCACTAGCCGTTCCCGCCCCACTTCAAGTCACCCCATCCCTCCCCATGAGCACGTGCAAGGAACGTGATGCACGTGAGGGGGTAGGAGAAAGCTTATGAGGGGGAGGGGCGTGGTTTTATCCCAATGTGGGAAGGGCCAGGCGCTTCCTGATGAGCGTGACGTCGCGAGAAGCCGTTGCCCCACACACAAGAGGGATATAAAACCGCCCGTGTTGACAAGCCTCGACGAATGTGGTTTACGTTTTTAGCAATCTCAAACAATCTGTTCGCTTTCGCAGCTTCCAAATCAAGCGTTCATGTACAGTTTTTCTCAGGAAGCACATCCACACGCTACTTTTTACGTTGCTTACGTGCACACAGGCTTATCAACACTAGGGATATCAACCGAGCAACAATGCCAGCTATAGGAAAACTTTCCCGATGCGACGTAAGTAGGCAGTTTTCTTCCAGAAAACGTAATTCTTCGGTTTTTTTTCTCGGAAGATGACAAAATTTGAGCTTTCAGCGTTGTTACAACATGGCTGCCGTTGCCATGGAAACTTGGAAACCCCAGCAAATTCGAACGCGTTTCGTTCGCCTTATGCCATTTCGTTTTGTTCGAAACATAGGACATCTATGATGCGTACGTCGCACGTATACTACCCTTGTTAGCGCATTAGAAAATGAGATGAAAACTTACCTCTTATCTACTGATACTTGAGCGAAAATTCTGCCTGTCGTCCCGCACAGGACTTCACTTGACAAACGTATTTAACCACAGTCTCTTGTCGCCCTCCGGCGGCCGTTCTTGCAATCAAAATGAAGTCTAAAATCAAACGAGGGTCATCCGAAAAGTAAAGGACATTTTCAACATGAATACAATTAATGTATAGTAGTTCTTTTTGTTACCGATAGAAAGATTAATTGGACCATTTTCAACATGTTGGCTAAAATGTAGTTTAATGACATAACACAAAATTTAATAAAAATACTTCTTTCTACTACAATCAAGTGTCCTGATATCAAAACTAAAATGATTTTTTACCACTTTTCAAAAATGTCACTAAAGTAAATTCCAGCCAACATGTTTACTAGCTTTGATATCACATTAAAAAATGTTATTGTATTATCACAAGTACGATTATTCTACAGTGCTAGCTATAATAATATGTCACAATTGATGCTGATCGGAGAATATAAGAGATAGTAAAAGAAAGATCACAGTCATGCTAAAGTTTTAATTAAAGCAGTCTTAATAATTACCTGCAATTTGAAAATCCAAATTAAGCCAAAGCCAGGATTGCAGACCAGAGTATAGAAAACGCATTGGAGCTATAGTTCTTTCCAGTTTTCACTGCGCATGCCCGTGCTGCCCTCTTTGAAGGCTTCCGTTTTCTGCCACCAGTCGGGCTAGACAGCTGGAAACTTTAGAGAGCTAGGAAACTTAAAATTGAGGAAAAAGTGGAAATAATGAAGAGTTCCAGTAAAATATATATTAAAAAAATCATTCCAAAAAATTATTAGTTTGAAATATTTTAGTAGTTTTTATTATTGTGTGTTTGACAGAAATTATTCTACGTACAGTACTTTAGTAGAAATTAGTTTTACAGATAAAGCGAAAACCCTGAGTTCAAATTGTGACATGTTTCAGTTTTCACCATAGCATGTTTTGCCTTAATTATGACAATTTAAAAGCAATTTTTTTTCGAAATTGTGCATCACCAACTCACGTGCACTTTTGGGCGTTTTGTAACGCCATCTGTGGACTTTCTAACAAACTTTCAAGAAAAATCACATATAGTTTTAGTACATAATATGCTGTATATGAGCTCAAGGCTTTTTGCTCCTATTTTTAGCAACAGTGGTTTTCTTATAAAATTGGCATTTTTTGCTTAAGATTCAATAGAGCAAAACCGACGAGGAAGTAAACTATAGACGGTAATTTTCCACTCCAATTTGTTTTTATTTTTAATTCGATTTAAATTTTATTTTTAGCTGAACCAGCAGTCCTTCGTTCCTGGTTCTTACTCATCTCCGGGTATCCCGAAACGAACTATCTCTATAACGAGTGAGTATTACTGTTTCTATAATCTTCTTTTTTTTTTAAAAAAAACATACTGCTGACAGGGTTGCTTATGTCCAACAGATTCCAAGAAACTGTTTTGGTTGCAAACTATACAGTATTTCTATTTAAAATGTTGTGAAATAATGAAAAGTGTACCTATTCGACTTTTTCCTGACAATTTTGTACGCTTTAATGTGGTTAGTGCCATTAGATATGTATTATCAAGCTAGTCTTGTTATCTATTCAATTATTAAATGGCAAACATTTTTGTAAATATATAGAAAAACAAACAGATAATTACAGCCAACATTTAAAAAGCAATTAACTTAACATGAAATATAAATTTTTCAAATTTGTTATCAAGTTCTAGGATTATTTTCCTAAGTTTTAACCATTGGTTAATAAAGTAGTTTTTTTGGTCATCTTGAAGCATTTCAAGAATACGTAACACCGTTTCGCTCCCCCTTCAATCTAAGCTTGCTGCTATGGTGCTGCCATCTATATTTAGCAAAAACCCCATCTGTTTTTTTGAAAAGATGCCAAACAGCCGAGAGAAGCTTTGTGCAAATACGGAAGAAGTTATAAAAAGTGCATGTACAGTTATGTGACCCACTTTTTAAGGACACGGTTAAGTTAAAATTCATTGACCTGAACGGAACACCGCTGCTGGTGGAAAATATTCAAAACTATCGAAAAAACTTGAATTTCTAAAAAAAAAAGTGAAAATCTGACCCTAATCGAGCTGCACAAATTAACAAGAAACTTAAAAATATTATCACGCCAAAAATAAAATAAAACGGATAGTCAGTTTACCCAAATAACCTACTTTTAAGAGATTTAAATGCCAATTAATGCACTCCATAAGCAACTAAAAAAAAAGCTAACAGCTTGGAGGTTAATAACCTAAATAATCAAAATCGATTGCTCTTGTGTTAAGTTATCAGGATTTGTAAAATGACTTCTCAGTTTCTCAAAACTGGCAATTTTCCAAAATGTTGCATATAATTTGGCCACTACAGTCGACCATGAAAGGGGTAGGAAATTGCCCTTTTGATAACCACTTTAGAAAATAAACTGGTTTGTAAAAATAGGAACGTTTTTTGACGAGTTTAAATACAATAAACTTTGTTTTCACTAATAAATTATTACAATAAAATGAACTTATTTTACAATGTAAAGTACATGTATTGCAGTTGTAAACTGCATTTAAATGCAAAAAAATTTTTTTATGGTCGATTAACTGGAGAATTTTGTTTAGATAACATTGTTTTCATTTATAAATCTACAAAACAATTACTGAATAGAGGATTTCCTGGACAGAATTGTTTTGATCATCCCTTTATGTTATTATTTTTTATTAAATGAAAACATTATTTACTGTGTATTACAGGTCCATGTAACAGCAAGATGTCCAGCCTGGATGAGACGAAGGCCATCTGGCAGATGGCAGATGCAGTGTGCTTCGACGTAGACTCCACTGTGTGTGAAGATGAGGCCATTGACGAGCTGGCAAAATTTTGCGGCAAAGAAAAGGAAATCGTTCAAATGTAAGTCTGGAAGTTATCACCAAACACGGTTGTCATTGTAGCACAGGTGGTGACATTTAAAACCCATGTCATATTTAGCACCAAAAACGCAATGTCTGGCAAAATGGACTTCCGGTCGGCTCTGCGGACAAGATTAAACATCATTAAACCCACGTATCAACAGTTGCAAGCGTACATGCAGACCAATCCACCAAAATTAACAGAAGGGATAAAGTATGTATAACTACACATTCTGAAACATCTTCGACCAAAATGGTTAAAATTCTCTTCTTTTATCAACGATGACTATCACTGGATATGAAGTATTTTGACAATTTGCAAACAGAAGACATTTTTAAATAACTTCCTGTCTTGGCAGCTATTTTTGATAAGGGATGCATGAGATGAGAAACCTTTGCAACTAACACTTAAACAATACTTTAAGTTGTATATGTGAAGCATAAATAGTGTTTGTTTTCAGGGAATTGATAGGTACGCTTCACCAGAGATCCATTCCTGTCTATTTGGTGTCTGGTGGATTCCACAGCATTATCCTAGGCGTTGCTCATGAGCTCAAAATCCCTCCGGAAAACATCTTTGCAAACAAACTCAAGTTTTTCTATGATGGTAAGTCTGACGAAAATATGATAATGAACGTCATAATTATCAACATCTCTCTTTTCTAAGACATCCCCCTGTATTTTTTCAACAACAAAAAAAAAAGGTTTTAGTGAACTGAGTTTAGTTAAATTGAGTTTTAGTGAATGACATAACATCATAATTCCAATAACGTTTTTTTTCCAAAACAACCTTTGATTAAGTAAAATCACTTTTGGTTTACTTACATGGCAGGCAGTTATGCAGGATTCGACGAGGATGAGCCAGTGTCTCGGTCAGGCGGCAAAGCGGATGTGGTGAAAAAGCTGAAGGAAGAAAATGGCTACACGAATTTAATCATGATAGGAGATGGGGCCACAGATTTGCACACATGTCCACCAGCAGTACGCAACAATTCTGCAAATTAGTTGTGGATATCCTTTTAGCCTGGCTTTAAATGTTTTGATTTGCAATTTCAGGATGCATTCATCGGATTTGGGGGAAATCAAGTGCGTGATGAAGTCAAGAAGAATGCGAAGTGGTTTGTCATGAAATTCAAAGATCTCTCGGATGAACTGGACTCTGTCTCTGGAAAAACGAAATAACGCCAGGAAGGGAAATAGTTGCGAATTTTATATTTTAAATTGTACTTTGTCAAAGTGTCCTCACAAGAATGTAGGACTACATACGTTCAACTTCTAGTATCATCATTAAAGTGGCTGCTGGTTAAGTTTCCAATGGGCCAAGGGCACAATTCTGAAATTTTGAACTATTAATCTCATAAGACAACCAATCAATGAGTAGGTTTTCTTAGGGCTCATAAAGGTGCAAAGATTGGAAAGTTTCTGGGACAATCTGGTTCCAATGATGATTCAAACACACAGGTAGCAAAAATGGCATTATTAACTAAAACTGATGGAATAAGAAATCATTACTATGCTCTTATCTCTCGCACAAGTATGGAAGAAATAGTATTAGAGAAAATATTTGACATTATATAATGACGCCTGAGGCAACTAAGATCATGTTTAGATGCCCATCATTTATCTGGAAATGAAAATTTCAAGCCAACTGAAATGGTAGTTTCTACTGAACGTAATAAGTCCTCTTATCTTTGAGATAACAATGTGTGGAAGAAAAGACATTTCTTATCCACATTTGTCAATAATTAATTTGCAAAATCATGGCTATTTATTTCTTTGAGATGAAATACCCAGTTTAAATTGAGGGAAAAAAGATTTACGCAATCCATGTGCAGATTTTTTATTTGCCAGTTATAGCTGACAGGATATCGTAAACTATTATTTATTAAAAACAACATAACGACGTTTTAGCTCGCTTTTTATGTGTTATTAAGTTCATTCTACTGCCTAAGTATAATAAAGCTGGTTTTTCAATAACTTGTCATTTAGCATTTCTGCAAAGCCAATATAGTCAAATTTACTTTGAGAAATTACAGACTCATTAAAAAAAGGGAAAACTTCAAAATTGGGGAATTGATTTCCAAAGGTAAACATTTTAAAGAGCATAAGGTCGCTCTAAGGTCTTTGCAATGCATAAAACTTCAGTTTTGAATAAACTAACTGCAGTAAAAGGTTAGTCATATCAGAAAAATGATGCTTCTCAATAAATGTCATCCCAGCCTAGACGATAAAAAAGGAAAGTAACAAATGCTCAAGTAGAAATTAAATGGAATAAGGCTCACTTTTGACATACTTATCATACCACCACATTTTTAATTCAATTTACCTCATTTTTCATTTAAAAAACTTCACAACAAAATATTAAACAATTGCATTGTGTACGATTTGAGCACGTGCATAAAACGGCAATGTTAGGCATTGGCAAGTATATACCGTAATTGCAAGAATTTCGGTCTGCAAATCGTGAGTTTCATCCAAGCAGCCGAACTCTTGCAATTCCTTCAAGAAATATTTTTCATAAGATTTTCATTGTGCTCCTTAAGGCCAGTTTGAAACATATGCATCATTTCTGCAAAGACTGAGGGGGTTAGGAAGTGCAACAATTACGAATCACTTCTTAAAATTGCCCAAGTCTAAGAATCGCCTTTGATTTCCTCCACATCACTTCATGAAATGAAGATTTTTGAGGAATTCTGTAAGTACCTGTCCTCAGGCTATATATTAATAATGTGAAAGCACGTTTTCTTATAAAAGAAATTCCTGTGACTAGTTATATTAAAAGTAATGAATCAATTTCGTGATCTGCTTACATCATTCATTATGCGTAATGTGCGAATAAAAACTCCCGAACATTAGTACATGCACAAAAATGGAAACCGCCAAGAGATAAAGGAGAAAAAAATCTATTTGATTCATTTCTAGATCAGTCTATTGTACGGTCAATTGCTAAACCCACAGCCTATTATAATTGGAAAACAGTCGCAAAAATTATAAATTGACATTCACGGTGACGTTTCAGACTGGGCCCTAACAGTCAGTTATGTGAATCTAAAATTAGCTTCACTTTCTTTGAACAGAATAGTTTAACTTATGGCCCATTTTTAAAGTTACTATCCAGAAGGTGGCCATCCTTGCATATTTTTTTGGCAACACTACATGGTGCAATGGTAAGCCAAATATTATTTCAGAGTGAGCCACTATTTTGTTCCAAGTGAAAATAGAAATTACATGAAAAACCAGTTAAAATGAAAATCAAAGAGCTTCCTTGTAGCAATAATCGGACGAAATGTTTGAATTCTCATATACCAGGTGATTTTGTTAACCAGTTCCATATTTTTATTTGGATTGTGTTGGAAGTAAATATCTAAGTTTCTGATATTATGGTAAGATAGGTGGGCGTTTTCAAATAAGCGTATTTCCGGTGACCTTGGAATGTAACTTCAAGGCCATTGCGTTACCATCTTCTAAACCGTAATAGTTAGAGCAAAATGTTCAACTAGACAAATGTAGGGTATCGTGAAATTAGTTTAATGGGTGCATTTGCGACATTCCATTATCAATTGTCACGTTCCAAAAAACATTTTAATTTCTTGCATTATTGCTAACCTGCACAGCAGAAATGCAATGCAGAAAAGCTCGTACTAGAATATTCGGGGGCAGGGCCAATTCACATATTAAACATTGAAACTGAGTGAATAACGAATATAGAAATCCTGATTAGTGCAGTACCTTTGTCCCGTAAGATGTGCTTTACATGAATGTAATTGGAAATGTTGCCATTTCGTAATTCACCCAGTTTCAATGCTTAACCTGTGAATTGGCCCTGCCCCCGAATATTCAAGTACGACCTTTCCTGCATTGCACACCAAGATGAAAGCATAACTGGTGTATACATTTCCTCATTTTGTACCTTTCCAAAATAAATTTCTATTTAAATATAAAAGATGTGAATTATTGTAAAGATTCAGATATCAAATTTTCTGATTATAAAAAGTTTCAGCTTAAAGGTGATATTGGATATTTTTTCCATTTAATAATTTGTAAATGCAATATTTTTAGCACCTGATTCAAACTGCATATAAGAATCTTATTTTGAAAAATGCTAACTATCGTTTTTTTTTATCCTAGTACAGCCACAATTAGGACTCTAGGTCAAAACAAGTTGCTATTACAGAAGATTAGATCAATTAGTACCCACTGTTTTATCATGGATATCAGTTTTAAAAGTTGTGACTGTTTCCCTATTAATTAAACAAAATACTGTACGGCATTCAATCAATTGCAATTACAGTTCTCATCTCTCTTTGTCATCACCGGGATGAGGAAAGTTGGACATGACTCGTAGAAAGTCCGTTCATCACAAGTATTCAAAGTAAAAATCATTTCTGGATTGGTGTTGAAATTGATGTTGATTCTGGCGCTTCTCAGAAGCCGCACTTAATACGTACCTGGACGCAATTAAAAATTTCTTCATAGGTGGCGGCACTGCCACTAAAGCTTGCACAAGCAGAAGAGGATGGGGATAAAGGCGACCAAAGCTATGAATATGGGGAGCATGGTGCTGCTTTCGTCCAGCGTATATGGATCTGGGTTTCGTGGGCCAGAGGGCCGACGGTTCTTACTGTTCAATGCTGGTTCAACCTGAGGCTCCTCTTTGAACAAATCCTCTTCAGCTTCTAATGGTGGCAGCTTTGGTACATCTGAATGGATGAAAAAAAAAATTAATAAAAAATTGATTAAAGTAAATAATCATCTATAGTCTGATTTAAGACTGAATCAATCCAAAATGTTATTTCTGAAACCATCATAGCTTCAATTTTTTGAAAAAAATCATCATTCAGCGGGGGAGAGTCACGTGTTTGTTACAATTCTGAGAAGTATAATGTTGCAACAACAATCAATCTAGCCATCATTCTGAGTATATTATTCTATAAGTAGTGGCAAGGAAATAATTCCACTTACCATCAACAGTTCCTTTCATAACATAAATGGCATTCACTTTGGGATTATCCTTGGGCCCCTGAAAGACACCATGGGCTGTGTTAGGATTTTTACAACATCGCATAAGATAAACCCAAACTGCAAAGAACAATTTTGGCGACCTTGACAAACTCCACGCGTAATAATCCATTAAATTCAACATCTGAATCTCCCACCAACAGCTTTCCATTGGAAATCTTGAAGGGAACATACTCGTCGTGGGCCACACCTCGCCCCACCTTGTCATAGATGTCCAAGTCCGAGATAATTGTTAAGGCGCCATTTAACCGCACATCAAATACCTGAAAAAGAAAACATGGGCTTAAGCTTTGGTGGATGAATAATGCATTTCAAATAAGAAATGATAAATCTTTGCAATTTCTTCCAAATTTATTTGGGGGACCCAACAAAACATCCAAAATCGTTTTTAATTTAACGAGACTACAGAGTATTATTAATCATGGTAACTGCAGTGGGTGCGTCCATAACAACTGAGCAAGGTGGCTTATCATCTTGCATTCGATAGACCCAGGTTCGATTCCCAGGTTAACTATCTTCGATCGCGGTTTTTCATGGTTCCCTCAATTCCTCCATGCGAATGCCGAGATAGTTCCTACATTAAATCGGCCATGACCATCTTCCAATCCTATCCCGCCCTCCTAGTTAAAGTCCCAAATACGGGAAATATAACTAAATTGTGATGTTGGAGTCCATCATGACCAGACTTCTTAGTCCGACTTCATTTGTATATTGATCCCTCCCTGCTATGTACTGACGGCACGGTAAAGAATTGAATCGAGAGAGATAGATCTTAAAGTGCATTAAAATCAATAGTTTCAACCCAACTCGCCACGAAAGCCTCTAATAAAACAAACTCAATGATTATTCGAAATGGAACCAGACACCCAAAGTAAACAAACGAAACAAAACCTCAAGGAGGTACCAGTATTGATCGATTTGACACCAATATGGCAATAAACGATTACTTCGAGCAAGGGTGTCTGAAAGATGCAAGCATCAAGAGTGGTGATGCATTCACCGAGCACCTATGGTGTCTCCCAAGAACGGAACTATGGTTAACAGTCCATGGTGAGGAGGGTGGTCTCTTTTTCAGGAACCTAACCTCCTGCCTAACCTAATGTCAGGTTAGCTATCCGAATAATCAGATCGAAGTTTAAAACAATGCCGAGCAAATTAAACACAGCTCTACCATTAAATTTGAACGGAAATCCATCCTCAAAAATCGCGCCAACTACGTGTTCTTACCAGGTAGTGCTACTAGGTATAAAACGCTCGTATGTTCGGCTGTCTACATACCTTCAAATTGGACGCCGTAAAATAAACCTCGCAAAACTTGAGCACTAGGACATAATCGCCTTCGTCTCTGACGGGTACATCGTAGGCAAAGGTGGTCAGATGATATCTTTCCGTCTGGTAGAGCAGGATGTCTGCAGGAGGAACGCGACCCACCAGCAACTGCTTACCGAAATCAGACGCCGTGCCCACCTTTCCCTGTAGCGGATCCTTCTGGTAGTGAACGCCGTGAATGTCCGTGTGCGCTTCTCCACCAGCGTTGATGGCGTAAATCACCTCCCCGATGGCGCCCACCTCCGCCGCCAAGCAAAACAGGGCCAAAAGCTCGAGGAAGAAGAAGAACGAAGCCCGAAAGCGACTCACGTGGACCGATCCAACCACCTTCATGTTCCTTGAAAATCGAGTCCAACTCGACGAAGCACGCCAAAAACCACGTCGTCGCCGGCGCTCGTTGGAATTTTAGTTCAGACGGAAATCGCCAAGCGGCGCTGATCAAAAGCGCTCCAGGCAAAGTAAACCGATGACGTCAGGCTGGCAGTGGAATATGGCGGGAAATACGAATTCTCGGCGCACTACTGAACTCGTGGAAGTTCGTGATAATTCGTGATGAAAGATTCACAAAATTATAGCTCTTGAGCGTACTTTCCATAAAGATGCACACTAGGATTTTCTCCAAGCACGTCGAATACCAACGTTTATTAACAATAATACAGAAAACGAACCGGGCTTCGGCTACGACCGATTGGGAATCAACGCGAATGCCGTGCCGGACAACATGTACGGAAGATTCAGTTCGAACTCTTGGGTCGCTTGTCTTGTTGTTACGTTGAACGTCTCGACGGTCGACAGCGGGGTCGATTGGTTATAACTTAAGCCACCGATCGCATAAATCGTGTTCCCTGGAATCGTACGATAGTACGAATTGTTAATGCAGGAAAATACTGGTCATTTGCAGCAATTAAAGTGGACAAAAACTTGAGCGATCATTTTTTGACTGCCCCAAACACCTGTACTACTGCCGGGTATAAACATCAGCATACAAGCTTCGGAAAAAATTAAGATGTAGTTGAAAGTAATCCACACTCAACGTAGGGCAAATTTTCAGCTTTTCCTCTAACCATATTGAAGTCCTTTCGCAAACAAGAAAAATAATTACCCACGGCAATGGCACCAGCGCTGTGTCTCGGCATCTTCAGTGTGTTGACCAAAGTCCAGTCAGTGACGTCTTCGTTGCATCGCCACACTTCAGGCAGGCTGTATGGCTTCGGACCTTCAGTATCGCCATCATCATCGATGGCGGCACCCCCAAGTACATAAAGCGCTCCAGCCGCTTCCACAGCACTCGCGAAAAACAGTTTTTGGATCATCGGACACTTGGAATCCCACCTGAAGAAAAAATTTAATAATCATGATTTAGCTTTCCCTTTTAACTGCGGTTTTTCGTTTGCAGTCGAATCCGGCTATAGGAGACCCGGCCATGTGCCAATTTTATCCATTGGAAGTGATAGCTATGGGGTTTACCAGTGAATGTTTTTACACCTGAAGAAAAAATTCACTATTGCTGCGGACGTCCCTATCCCCTAATTTCTATAGTATGTTATTATTATTCGGTGCACATGCACCATGGGCGCTTTTGCTGCAGTCTGCGACGGAGCGAAATGTCGCCGCCCAAAATCTTGAGTAGGTCAACGATTACGGCCCCCACTGACGTCCCCTAAAGGCAGAGCGTACATTTGCATAACAAACGCAAATGATCGATAAACGCGCTGGTACGAAAAAAGGGGGAGCGCGAGGGGTGCGTCTTCAATTTATGCCGGTGCCTAGGAGAAACTTAATTAGGCGTGCTAAATTTAATATGACAAAATGTGGGTTAATTGGGTTTTAGCAGTGCATATCGATATGATCGCGCCTCTATTTACTTCGACGTCAGAATTTGCGTTTTGCAGCGGATTAAAGCGGCGATGAGCGGGTCAATATATTCCTATGCGTCTCATGCATGCAGGCTAATTTCGCCGCTCAAAATCTCGAGGAGGTCAGCGGTTTTGGTCCCCATGCACTGGCGTCGAAATGAATTAACCTACGGTACATTTTGTCTACATTAAGTTTCTCTGTGCGCCCGGGCTGCCTTATGTAATTAGATTATACACGTTTATACTGTAGACAACTATTTCGGTGTATTTGTTGTAATAATCAGTTTTGTGCATATTATCGAGCATGCGCACACGCAGAATTTACATAGCGATCGAATCCAACCCTATAAAACTACCATATGTGAATCTAAACATTCTCCTAACACGTAGGGCTAAATGCAGGTTGTTACCGTTCTGCTTCGAAATTAAAGAAAAACACAGTGGACATGACGAGAACCCTGTCAAAGGTAGTCAGGTAACCACCCACGACGAAGATGGTGCCAGCATAAGCGCAGGCCGCCGATCCAGCACAGCTCAATGGCAGTGATGGAAATGATTTCCACTTGTTGGCTCTCGGGTTGTAACATTCCACAGAATCCAAGGACCTGTAGAGGAACAATAAACATTACGCTAACTAATTTTTCAAAACCGGACTGTAAGACGACAAATGGTTGACTTAATTGTTATCTTCGCCTATTCCTCCGATGACGTAGATGGAGCCAGCGAGTTCTACAGCTGGGAAGAACATCCGCTTTTGACGCATTGGGGGCTCCTGGGTCCACCGGGCATCAGCTGGATCGTAACATCGCACAGAGTTCAACGGCTCCACGGCGGGGAGCTTGAAATCGGAGTCAGGAGGCGTAGTCAAGGCCACTTCACAACCCCCTGAAATAATTGCAAGTTCACAATGATGGTGAAATCATGGATCAAGCTACATGTAGCATTAATTTGGTTCCACGTACTATAAATACGTTATTCCCAATCCAATTTAATTATGCTATATTTTTGGCAGTTTGTATATAATCAGCTCGGCACTTACGCTGATGTCAAGCAAGTTTACCTATGACGTAGAGTTTGCCATGAGCAAAAACTGCACTATGGAAGGAACAGGAATCTGGCATATTCATGAAATCCCATCGCTTCGTCTTCCCTGATATTTCATACGTCAAGAAATTCCCGACTGCTTTCCTTGAATAAGATAAAATGAGTGTATACTTTGATCAAGGATTATACAGTACGTATTTGACAATACAGTATCTTGACCTTCGATCGTTATGATTTCTTTAGGTCTATAATTTTTCGCAGAATTACTTTTGGCGGCAGAAAACTTGTGGAAAAAAAACTACCTATACCTGTTAGTTTCACCGTAACTCGGAATTACGCAACCACCAACAGCAACTATAGTGGGTTTCTTGGAAAACCTACGGAGGCCGTTTTGATTGCTCTTTGACCGACCAGATTTCGAGAGAGATGAAGTAGCGGCATAAGGCCCGAACATAGCGTGATGCCTGAATTCATGAACTCTGTTAGCATTTCAACGCAAAAGTCGTCTCACAATTTACATGTATGGCTTTAAGGTCAGCCCCAATGTGAAATCCTACTTGTATGCGTCCAAAAGAATGCGTTTGACTTCAACGGATTTGACGGCTTCAGTGTTGGAGTCCAAGAGGGCAATGCACCTGGGATCCACTTTTTTCAAATCGACTGTCTTTAGCAGTTGAACAGCTGATTGGGAGTGCTCTGGTGCTGCCTCGAGCCACTTCAGTATGGCTTGAAATAATATGGCTTCGCCATTGACGTGAGCGTCAGGGATACCTCCAAAGAAATACGAGAATAACGTGAACCTTCAAAACAGGCTTTATCTATCATGAAAGTCAGTTAATTCTTTGATAAATTCCTGGTTAATAAACAAATGCTATGGTTTTTACAAAACCGTCTATGTTTTTGTTGGTCAGTGGTCACATCAATAGCTTGACAATTCGCGTCTCAAATTTCATCGACAATAATAAATTCAAATCATTTTTTAACGGAACTTCGAAAATCGTGGATTAAATATCCAAAATCAGAAGTAAAACATTTAAAAAAATAAATCCCGCGTTGAAATTTTGAGAATATTCAAATGCTGCTTACGAAGAAATTTCAACGAATACAATAAAACAGAGTGAATACTTACTTAAAATTGTTGTCAACTCGTCAGCACCCAGTTTTTTAAAATCAGCACTTTTGGAAATCTCATCGAATCGATTGGCTGCCAAAGCGATCAACTGATGCTTGATATCGTCCAGATTGTGTTGTACGCTCAGAACAGTATATTTGGCAATCTTCTCAGCAGGACCGTTTTTCATATAATCTTTGCATTTGTTGATAAGCTCAGTGATGCCGAGCTGGACGCTTATGTCTAAAACATCAACGATGTTATCCGGAGTCAACTTGACATCTCTCTTGTAGATGAACTGGACAACCTGTTTGGCAGATTCTAGCTGGATGCCGTCGGTCAAAGTTATGTCGGAAAATTGTTTGCTAGCTTCGGGTTCAGCACTGAATATCTCTAAATACTTCCGACTGCACCTAGCAAGCGCCACCTTGTGAATGTTCAACTTTTCAGGTCCAACGTGCAAAGTTAAATCGCAAAGATCCTGCCCTTGGTAAAGATCGTTCAAATGCTCAGCAACTGCCTTTTGACGTTCTGGCGGCCCGTCAGCTTTGTCGCCGATCTTCAGCAACTTCACCTTGGAATCTTCGTATAATATTTCTGTTGTCTTGTTATCGATACCAGTGCCTTCAATGGCTAGCATTAATTTAGCCAATGACCCTGCTGGTGACTTTCTTGCATTCATTTTTCTTTTTAAAATAAATTAAATGGAACACAGGGAACGATTTACATGCAAACGAAGCGTATTGCTAGTATTCGTAATTTGTAATCTCATGAGAGAATTAATGTTGGGCCAGATTTTTGCAAGCTTGTTTTCAAAAGAATATGCTTCTTTCAACAACTGATGAAACTGAACATAATACAGATCAACGATATGGAAACAATTTTATGCGAACTCAGAACATACTAACATTTGCTAACATGTCTAAACACGTTAATGCAAAAATTCGAAAACGCGCGCGCCGCACATCTAACCAATAGAAATTGTACGGTGGAACCAGATTAACGGGGGATTCTCCATAATGGGCATGGGTGTAGCAGCGTAGAAGTACTGTGGTAGAAGTAATAATAAGATTCTATTTTTGTTTTAACAAAAACGATAAACAGTAATAATTAACGAGCATTTCTGTGAGTTCCACAAGATACATGTACGTAAAAGCGAGTACAGAATATACAGCAAAGGAGAAAGTTTCCCATCATGCTTATTTTAAAAACAACTTCCACCAACGCGCAGAAATTAATTCAAAATTAAGTATAATGAATAAAGCAATAAACATTGTATTAATAGCTATTGATGTTGTGAGCTCCTGTAAAACGTACAAGTCTTAAATTAACAAATACGAAATGATTCATATACTGTAACTTTTGACTGCGAACATTAGCCAAACTAATAAATTAACTGTTTTAAAATGACGTCATATAGCGTGGTATCCGCAACAAAAAAAAAAAAAACCAATATGGCGGGGCGGTCATCAAACATTTTGGACATTGAGGCGGCTGACGATAATTTAGACAGAGATTCGTACGAATCAACGGTAGAAAGCACGCCTTTAAAAACGGAAGAGAGATTCATAAAGGAAAACAAATTTTTAGAAAGGTTAAGGATACCGGATGACGTAAGTAAAGCAAAGACGTCTGCATGCGTTCTCAAGACAAATGATATACTGTATGGGTTCAAAGGTTCATCATCGACCTCTTTGTGGCATATTTTAACGGAATTTTATGTCGTAAAGAGACTTGGTTATGATTTGAAATCTAAATAATGAGAAATAAAACTATTATAAATAATTTGATACACCAAGCAAAACATATACACTTAATTGGTAAAAAAAAGTATGTGAACATGTATTTTTCGTTCACAGATAGGGGCCTACGTCCATGCATGTAAATTTAATCCAGTAGTCTACATTTGAAAACGAACATGCATTAATTATATTTAGTGCATTGCATGTATTGTGGAACAACAAATCATTTTCAAAAATAGGATAACATTTAAAAAAAATTGTGTCCCGACCTTGCCTGATGCATGCTGTGTTTGCCAAACATTTATAAAGATCTTCTATTTTTCAGAGCAAATCTTGTAATAACAACCTGTCGTTTTTCCCTTACAGATAATGTAGTTTACATGGATTGCTTGTTCTGAGTTTGTTTATGGCTTTTTTCGTCTCTTCGTATTTTTTTTAGATATTCTATACTGCCATACATGAACTTACCAATGTGATGATAAATGTAGTTAGTCTTTATACCCAAAAGTTAAATCTTCATAATTTATTAGGTAAAAAATAACCTAATTTTTAAAAACTTTTAAAAAGTGTTATTATAAATGTACTTTGAAAGATCTCCACCATATATTTTTATTGAAAACAGCAATTTTCATACCGTTTCCATACTTGCTTTGCCAAGTGTAGGTAGTATTATTTATAGTGCCTGTCATTTGCAGAAATGTTTAGTTATGTTTTCCACTTGGACCCGTTTCAGACTGCATCTAAAGACAGTGATTCCTTGATTCATGATGGTGTGTTTTTCCCCCCAGAAAAGTATGACACTCACTTAAGGTAAAATTTTTTTTATCTAGGGACACGTACAGTAAAAACGTACTGTGGCAAATTTAATTAACTTTTTTCCGTAATGTTTATTAGTTGGTGGAATCATCCAAAAGTTAGACAGAATTGGAAAATAGTTTTGGCCGCTTTCGTGTTGCTCATTATCGGCTTAGGCAAGTCTTTCTGTCCCTCATTTACTTTTTTCAAAGCCGTTTTAACATACATGTAGATGCAAATTTTCATCTTGTTTTCACGTTGTTATTAAATAGGTCTGTTGGCAACTGGAGTGTTGGTTGAGATTTTGCCTATGACTGGTAAATATAGCTTAAAAACAGGGATTGAATAATGTTGTCACCAATCTTTCAGCCAATAAATTTTTACTCATTACAGGTTTCAAGGGCTTTGTATTTTTCATCGCTGGTGCTATCTGTTTCATTCCTGGAGGTCAGTCTGCATTTTAGGTGCCTTGATACATGCATATGTCAGTTCTGCTATTGCAAAATGAAATTGTAAAATGCTTTTAAAATGATTGCTGACGAATTTTAAAGTTTTAAAAAAATATTTTAACATTGGCTTACATAATCTTTAAAACTGTACCAAATTTTTTTTGGATGACCCTTAGGTTTTGCAATTGAAGATAAAAGCTTACATACTTCCTAATTTGTTTTTAATTTCCTTTTACAGCTTATCACGTGGTTTACGTCTACTGTGCAGTAAAGGGTAGAAGAGGCTTCGACTTCCACAGCTTACCCCTATTCAACTGACCCTTGGAATTTCAAGGACCTTAAGGATGGTCATTCTTAATTGCCTTAGCTTAAAACTTAGCTCGAATTGGACCACGAGATATCTTTTGCTCGCCTGTAATTCTGCCAATACTCCTTGAACCCAATTAGCCCGTCCTTCTTGATAATCACCTCAACGAAGTTATGGAAAAGATGTGTTGCTGCATCAATACTTAAGTTATCAGGGGAGATAGAAAAGAATTGGAAACAGTATTTTAAGCTGTCCTCCCTATCCAAGAAGCCAATTGTATTTTACTACCAAATGACCAAATACTCTACATTTCAGCAAATGTTTTTGAAGAACTTGTGACAAAAAATTGGCTTGTTGCTCTAGCAATCCACCACGCCACTTATTTGCTATTAAGTTGAAGTGAAAGCGAATTTGTGATCGTATCAAAAGGGGTTTGCAAAAGGTTAGGCAGCTTGAGCTTTGAATAGTCAAAACTTTTTCCAGAAAACATTTACTGACTTGTGCTTTCATTTTGTAAATAATTATACCAATTAGTTTTAAATCCTGATGAGGCTTTGAACTATGAAAATCAATTTTGATTGAGAAATAGCAAAAAAATGTTCAACGTCTATTCACATTCTAGTCTGTATACTTACCTAGTGTTTATTATTTCTTTTTTTTATATTAATAGGGTAATCAGGCATATATTTTTTAATCTTTTTTATGACTGTATTGCAATGACCTTTTTTTTTAAATCTATTGTTACTATTATATAGAGCCTCTTGAACTTTTTGTCAACTTACAAATTTAAAATCATGGCTCTGATTTAGGTAATCTAAGGAAAAGATATTTCTTTCCTTAATTTACTTTGGCACAATATGAATCGGAAACCGTTTTTTCAACTACCAATTGTACTATCCTTGCTATCCAGTTAAGCCTAAAGTAGCGTGCCCAATTTTAGTACAATTCTAATCCTAATGGCACAAACAGTCATGTTATGGCATATATGATATGACACTGATAACGAACTGCATCACTTCAAAACAAATTATGTGCAATATATCTCCAAGTTTTGTTATGTATATTGGCTATTAAAATAAAATATTTTTCATAAAAAGATAATCTTAACTCTTACCCTAATCTCCACCAATAAGAAAGAGCTCACACCAGCACAAAGCACTTATCAATGAATCGCTTCTTACTTCAGTATCCGACCAATTTATTTATTTACATTTCAAATGAAATCTGCGATTAAAAACGAACATGAGGCATGAATTTACGAACAAAAAAAATCAACATAGTTGCGCAGAATCAGCATAAATCATTGTTAAAAAATAGGTATGCACGCAAAACCACATTTGACATTAAAATTTTTTTTTCATAAACATCAGTTTGAAAAAAAAAAAACTAAACCGGTTATCACTGTATTAATGCAAATTGTTGAAACATGTAATGAGTCCTGATTAGTTTGGAAAAACGAGCCAGCAATCCCATTTTGTTTTTAATACTGTGGCTGTTTTGACTTTACCTGCCTTGGGTTCTGAAGAAAAAAAGACAAATCTGATTGTTTTTCTAAGCTGCAAGAATCTGGGTTCCCATTCGATCAGCAAATCAACCATATTTGATGTACTATATCAGTTGTCTTAAAAGATTCGTGAAATTTCAAATTTTTCCATTACCTTTTTGTTATGGAGATAATTCAAAAAGAAATACAAAATGAAATCATGCATGGATAACATTTTTTCAGTTGCTTGAAAAAACATTTTACACTTTCTTAGAAGTTTACAAGCTTCTTAGAAATCAAACTAGTTAATTTTTGAAACTCAATAACTGCTTAACGATTGGAAACGCAGAGAACTTCAAAAGTGCAAAACAAATACAGTACAATCTTAACTCACTATGGCTGGTGTGGATGTTGGTCGAGCTCCACGTGGTCCAGTTGTGGGTGTAACTGCCCTTAGCCTAGGAATGGGGACAGATGGTGGCGCTCCTTGCCTTCTTGCTCCTCCATCATCCTGGTGCTCCACATCTGTTTCGTCCTTTGCTGAACTGGTATCAGTTCGTCGTGAAAAGCTCTTTGGCCTAGCCCCTAAAATCACAAAAAGACATGTTGAAAAAATAAATGGGTTTCATGTCTAATTATGCTCATTTTAAAGTTATCAAAAATAGTTTCTGTTTATGTGAAAAAATTTGATACTTCAATGATATCACTCAATTCTTCTTAACCCAGTGTTCATTTTTAGACATATGCAATCTCTTGCAAAAAACATGCCATGCAATTTAGAAAAGTGAATGACAAAGAATAATATCTTTTTTGTCTCTCATTCAGTTATTTCATTGACTTTATTCTTCCACGTGCTTGCTTTTTAATGAATATATTTTGATCATAAAAAATGATGACAGATTCTTGCATTTGGTTCATCCTGAAGTAAAAGCTTTATTAAGTATTAACTTTTGCACTTACAGATATCAATTAAAAAAAATTTTTTCTCCCAATAGCCACTCACCTGTTGGATCCATCTTGTGTGCATCCATACGAACATTGCTAGCGCTGCCTGGGCTAAACGTGTGCTCTTCAGGTGATGACGGTTCGTATCGCCTTGTGGCTGCAAGAGGCGCTGCTCTGTTTGAGTGCTGCGCCTTGGCAGCCCGCATCCTGTTCAGTGCATTGACCTCATCATCAGCTGAAGGAGCACCATTTCCATGGCGTCTTGAAGAATAACCTGGATCAACATTGATGGGAATCTGCCGCACTTTAGGCGATAGCGAAGTAGGTGGCGCCTCAGAGGAAATGCTTTTATCTTTCAAGGAGTTTTCGATCGCTTCCTTTAGGAATAAATCGTCCAGGTAGTCCATTTGTGGGTCTACGCCACGTTGCTGCTCACCCGTGTATTTAATGACTGGTGTTGGTGTTGGAGTGGGGCGAGCTTCTCTGTTCACTACAGCTGGCGCTGGAAGGGGTGTCTGTAGAGCTGGGGGTATATCTTCTTCTAGGAATCCACCACATCCGGACTGATTAAAATTCAATAAACAAATGTGATCCACAAATTCATTAGATTAAACAGTAAAATTGTTAGGGAACTCAATAAATGCATAACAATAAATTGAATCCATTTAAAACAGCAACCAACATACCTCATGTTCGATGATGTACTCAGAGTCAAATGGAGTGCCACAGTATTCACACGGTATAATAACTCTATCAAACTCTTTTTCAGTTGGAGCAAGCCTGTGTACAAAAATAGAGTTCAGCTTGTCGCATGTACAACCATCATCTATATTCTGTCATCAGCATTTTATCACTCACTCAGAAGGAGCCGTGTTTGGGGTTTTCATAAAATTGCTCAAAATCGCAGTAGTTTCCTTGCAGTTTTTCTCTACATTCTTTGAATTGTTCAGTTCGGGAGAAAAGAATTTATCCATAACATTTCCTCCATCGCCAGTTCGCCTTCTGGAAGAGTTATTCCGCATAGTTGTAGTGAACTCGCAAAACTTCTATAAGGAAATAATCATACATGAGTGGATTTAAAATCGTAACATTATCGAAAATTATTGGGGAACAATATCAATTTACCTGATGGTCTAAAAGTTGGTCTTCAGAATAGAGTTCGCTGCAAAATTCGCAGGGCAATGCCAAGCTCGCCTCTAGTTATAAATAAAAGTGGAAGAATGAACAAACGGCAAGGATAAATAATAGCTTTTCCACGTGTTTCAACTTTCTAGTAAAAAATGTAATGTAATATCTCATAATTCATGACATCCAAATTTCAAATTATGTAATAATTCAATGTCAGGGACACCAAAACAAGAATTTTCATCATTCTTCATTCTCTGTAAGAGAAAATGTCTTACACATTATAATACTACAGTAATTCCTTTTTTTTATTTTTGTGGAGGTGGTTAATTTCTTCAAATGAAAAGAACATTCTTTTTGCAGGATCTGGAAATCTCATGGAAGCATAAGTCCGAGAACTTGTGCACTTAACTATCCTAAACATGTGGCCGAATGTAATAAATTTCACGTTTATAAAACAGTGAGATGTAACCCAAAGTTATGAAATTTCAAGGCACATCACACTACATTGCAAAATCTGACTTGCCATCTTCCGGCGGCTTTATGAGTTGACTCACAGGCAGAATCCCACTGCTTTCTTGTTCCATACCCTCACCAATTCCCAACCTAGTCCTCCATTCGGTAGGAAAACCAAAAGGTCTGCTCAGGTCGTTGTCTTGCAGCATATCAGTGTTGTCAAAATCTTCAGCAGATAACAACACACCACTACCTCTAGTAACGTCATGAGATGTAAGGTTGGCATCTTCAGGATCAGAATTACCATAGGAAGGAGAAAGTGGATCATCCTCAGCAAGATGCATGGCCAACAGTCGATCCAATTGTTCAAACGAGAAACCCGAAGGAGCACCGGTAGTGTGTGGCTGGGGCTCGTACAAATCTGAAAACATTTTTTGAATTGTTTTAGATAATCTTTGGAGATTCCATGAGTCTTCACAGATAAGGCAAAATATCAAGAAAATATATTCTAAACATTTAACTGACAACATTCTGCTATTGCATACCTCGCAATATGGGTTTAGAAGTCTCCTTCAGCTGCCCTAGATTCGCATTTACATTAATTTGCGGCATATCATTTGTACGTTTCCCAGGACTATAATGTGACCTCATGGATAATGGCTCCTAAAATTGAAAAAAAAAATTGGAAGATATAACATTCTTCAATCAGTAAGGAAAACTCATTTCATAATTTATTCCAGACAATTTAACTAGCTCCTAATAATGCAATATTCATTAAAATTCACTATTAAAATGAATCATGTAATCCACCAAAGATATTATTATCAACTTATTAAAATTACTGTGTGTACTAATTAAATTTTCACCTACTTTTTCATCTTTGTTTGTGTTAAAATTCTTTAAACCAGAATACATCGAAGCAGAGGACGTGGCACTATTGTGCTGTTTATCATAATCTGAAATGCGAAAATAGGCTTTAAAAATGTGTTGAAGGTATCAGGAAAGTGATGGGAAAATATATACTGTCACCCTGCCTTCTATAGTTAGAAAGCTGTGATTGCTGGAAATGTGGATATCGCGATACTTTAACATGACATACTGGCCGCACTCTTCACAACGTTCCGTGCGGCTACCACAGTAGTCCTCATGTTCAATTTGATCACTGGCATGAACTTCAATGTCACAAAATCCACACCTCAAAAGCCGTTTGGTGCAATCTTGTGCCTACAAAAATTAATTATTCTTATCTCAGAGTTTTGCAATAATTAATTTTCAGATGATAGGCTACATGTTAAGGCTATGAGAGTCGACTGCCACATTTTCACAACTTACATTATGCTGCTGGACATTTTGCTGCTCTATTTCATTTCCACATTTGGCACATTTTACTTTGGAATGAGCTTCGGCAATGTGTATGGCAATTTCGTTCTTGGGAAAAGGCTCTTTGCATATCTCGCAAAGGCTTATATTCCTCTGGCAATGGGCACTGTGCATTAAAAAGTTGATAGCAGACACATCTTTTTTGCTGTTAAATAATAATCATTATAGGATTGATCAGTTTCTCATTGTTGGACTCAGCAATACTATAACCTGTTTAATTTACTTTTAGGGCTGTCTTTTAACACCAAAGTGTTGAAAAAACTTCCCTTTGCATAATCATTAGTACATAGGATAGCAAGCTGAACAAAAAGGATGGAATATTGATGTGACTGATTTTTTGAGGAACTCTCCTAGCCCCTGCTTGGATGATTGAATAATTAAACAAATAAAAATTAACCAGAGAAATATTTATCCCTTAGATAACCACTATCAGTTCATTTTTAGAATGTTTCCAACAGTTATAGATACAGTACCGATCTACTGAACCTATGATGATGATTGCATAATAATGTTTAATTTTTAGATTTTTGGAAAACAAAAAATAATTGTTTTTTTGTTTCACGAGTATAATAATATTAATATGACAGTCTAAGCGAAAGCTATAATAGCTTGTTGCCGTCAGTAGGCCTACATTAGACATGGGGCAATTTTGTTCATAGAACAAATCTCAGAAGTACAGTACAGTGTATTAACAACTTAATATTCCATACAGTAAATACAATGGATTACCGAAGCAAACTTTTTGAGGGATTTGACACGTACGTTGTAGTTGCTTGGTTATCGGCGATAAATTTACAACCATACCAGAACAATGTGGAGATGGGTGGTACGTGAAAGAAAGATGTAAATTGAAGAAGAGGTCCTGGTAAGAGTATTGTCCTGAAACTGACCAAATTGAAGAGTTTGGTCCTCGAAAGATTCATACAGAAGCCTAGGCCTACAGGATTTTTGAAAATCACAAGTCAGACAGCATGACTTCAGAGTTAACCTAGCCTGGTGACACTATACTTTGGTGAAGACATGCATCTACAATCATTCTGACAGCAGAATTGTTCAGCATCGTAGTCACAAAAATGACTCTTCGGACCATTTACAGATTGCTCTCCCTTGTACAGCAGCTGTTTGTCCTGCTGCTATAGCAGACCATGGCGACAATGTACTATTTCATATCTTCCTAACAACGGTATAACCGCGTGTAGTCAACCCTAAACCCTTATAGTATAGAAAACTATGGTACTTCAGCTGCATGCAGATATATAGCCTACCATACTAGCCAGAATAATAAACCAAGATTTAAAGACAAGTGGCAGGCACACACAAAATCAGGGAGTGGAAATTTAATTTATAATCGGAAGTCGATCTGGCTAAACAAATATATTCGCATCAAATTAGTTTTCATAAACCCAGATAGAATTCGAGCTTATAATTATTTAACTTCAATGCGCAATTAAATTTGATAGAAGGGAATTTTCCCGTCTATATATATCCTACTTCCACTGCAAACGTACGCCTACTCGTACAACACACTGTGGCAACAATCCCGACGAAATAATTAAACTTGCTTGCTGACGAACGATAAATACATCAAATAAATGGCTAAATTAAAAGGATTACAGCAAAATGGCATACCAATTTTCACAAAATTTCAGCTCTTTATTCGGTTCTTCCATGATTACGATGTCGTTTTTCCGTGGATCAAGTAGGACTGCTACTTGTTAAACTGGCGAAGCCCACTTTATTCCTCGCACTAAATTTGGTATGAAACGTTTTGGGACGGCGCCAACGGTGATTTAAAAAGTCCAAAAATATAACGCAGCCTGTTCTATAGGCCCGATGACTAATTATTGTTCAATTTTTAAAAAAGGTTACTCACTACAACAACCCACACAGAAGTGAAAGCGATCATTTTAGTCAGCTGCTTGACGAGCTAGTCCTCAGTATATACCAGTAGGGTAGCTCCGTGTCGGCACCTTTGA
>JAQGBX010000378.1:0-38027 GCA_034698745.1 Megaphyllum sjaelandicum | reverse complement strand
TAAATGTCTCATTAGTATGGGACCCATAGCTATGGGGTCCCATTGCTATGGGGTCTCATAAAGTATGGGACCCATTGATATGGGTCCCGCTGTTCCATAATCCCATTCACAATGGGTCTCGTTCATGGGATTTTTCAGTTGGGACTACAATAGAATCATCGATTTTAAAAAAGATATCTTTTGGAAAGTATTATACAGATACAATAGTAGATGACACATGTTAAGAGAAGATGAAAATGTCAAGTTTTTAATCATAACATCACAAATGTTCAATGTGAGATCATCGTGTCACACGACACACGATAGTCCAGTCCGGCCCACAAAAGCTGAAGCTTGTCCCTATCAATGCTGTCACACCAGCTCGCATACTCGAGCACGCAAAACGCTTTCTGTTGAATAGACGCCATTTTGGATACTAATTGGTTCGTGCTGCCATTTAATATTATATCTGCAATACTTTGTACTGTATATGTTTTTTTTAAACCCGATGATTCTTTTGTAATAACCCTGTAATCTAGAAAATTATTATGAAGCAAAATGTCACGCTACTTTCAAATCCTGTTTAGAATAGGTTTAAAAATGGCCCAGGAACGTCAACAACAACGACCTTCCCAAGTCTAGGTGTCATTTAGCACGCACAAATAACAGGAGGCACATCTCGTTATCAGAAATCATGCAATTAATCGGCATCATTTAATACGACGATTTCCTAATATTAACCATCTCTTGAGTTTATTTGAATAGCAGATGAGGAAACGGTAGTATCGTTTTCTGGGATCACTATCACGTGTTGGTATCATGAACGAACAATTTCGAAACCCATAAGTTTTAAAGATGGCGTCCACAGGAAGACATGAGCATGAAACATGAGCGCTGAACGTGTTAAGCTACGTCAACACTGGAAGAAACAGGAAGACTTTGTTGCTAACTGTTGCCACTTGTTTCTGGAAACAAACTTTTGTAAACTACTGGAACATTCCGGCCACACCGAAACAAATTACTTGTATTTTAGGATCATTCTGTCCACACTTAATTGCATGAAAAGCATACTCCAGTTTGCTCCTTTTGAGACAGTAAACAAGCAACTGAGTGGAACAACACGCAACAAGCTCGCAATATTGTTCTCTGCTGCCGTAATCAATATGTAACTTTTCAGAAACATTAGGAAACATGCATAAATAGCAATTGGATTTCAAGTGTAGGCTTATCACGACAGAGTGGAGCATTTCTTCGGTTAGGGATTTGCACATTGAACATTTTTGGAACAAACTCCGAAAATGTTTCCTTCATTGTGGACGTAGCTTTGTTTAGATAGAACCCGTGGTTTATACTTCAGTTGCATCAATGCAAATTAACTTCATTTGACATATAACTTGAATAAAATTCATCATTGCGTGCAGTTTCTACGAAGATACATTTATTACCTGCTAGGTTGGTTCGTGCCGAGGTGATTTTATGCTCATTGCTGGCCCACACCCAAATTAAGTTACCCAGTGGCAGGTGATAATTTAGTAAAATTCATCTGCATTTCCGACTAATATAACTGCGTTTACCATAATCTCGAAATTCTGGCATTTGCAAATACGCAAGCTGCATATGCTTGGCACACAGCACTGCAGAGACTAGGTGCAAGATGACCCAACATTTCCATCGTGGGAATATTTCTATGGACCAGTATCATCGAGGTATTTGCATAAGTTTCAAAGCATGAGGAGTTTGCCGTGGTTCTAGTCATGGTACATGTATCCGTTATTTTTCAAACTCAACCTTGTGAATGACGCCAGGAATTAACCTGGATGGCCATCTTGATTCCATCACTGTCGCTCGGTGCAATCCGTGCCATGGAATCCTGGCACGACGGTTGTGGATTGAAGCAGCCACGAATGAAGAAAAAAAATCAAGGAAATGAGAAGCCAAAATGTCCCATCGCCTCGTACAGAAAGAAAGAAGAATCCAGAGACGTGACAAATTCGCCACATTGTTCTCGCTAAATTAATTTCATTAACGAAGAGGGTGCTGGGTGATTAATCCATCAAGCCGACGCTCTTTTCCACCCATCTTTTTTTTCACCCTTCATGAGTTTGGCCGCAATCGCCCATTTTGTCGTAGGAACTTTTTTCCCAGGATAGCGAAGGATGTAACATAGATGGCGCTGGGTCACTGAAAAGTGACCTGGCGATAGTTCAGATTTAACTAGAGTTCAATTTAACAATGATGACTGAGTCGCAAATGATGTAGGAGCTTTCTCCTAAAAATGGGCTTGACCCCCCTACCATATGGCATTTAATTGCTGACTGTAGGGTACTGAGTTGAATTGAATTGAAGTGTTTTTGTGTATTTATCTGCATCCGTATTCGTAACATTTAGCTTGTCACAGCATATCCATTTTCAAGCACATTTTTATGCATGCTTGGCTGCATATAATGTCGTTGTATTTTTAGAGGGGATGGGCGCATATAACCTCCACAGCTTTCCTGGGTTTCGACAATTCAATCCTGGGGCATTTAAAGATAGCTAGAGCATATTATAAGGTAAATGCATAACAAACGTCAGCCATGTCATTTTCAGATATCACCTATACACCACCTAATGAAATCGCATCTTAATTATTTAAAAAAAAACGATATTTAATTTATGGCAAGACAAGCATGCAATGTTTGATAAAACGCAGATTGACGCAATTTTCAACCATGACTATTCTTTTTAATTTGTGGGGAAACTTTGTGTGCAATGTTACGATTATGGGGGGGAGGTACATGCACAGTTTGGGAAGCGTCTTAATGTCGCACCCAACTGCCAGGAATGCCAGGTTTCCAACACTGCAAAATGCCTCGAGCGTTGAGAAATCCCGACGTGCACCGGGGCAATGCTCTTGATCTGACCGTGAGCAAGTGAGCGTTGTTGGGGTTTTTTTTGCGCTTTTGTAGTAGCGCCGTCAAGCGTGCAATTCGTCCAGCAACTCTCGCCAAAGAAAGCTAAGAGGCAATTCCGAGTAGGCGATTAATTATTTAAAGAGTGGCAAATTGAAAATAATATCCCAGCCCGCACAACGTCCAATCGATCGGGTCGCGGTGCATGAAATGCGCCACGGAGGCAGCGTTTCAAAACAAACAATGGCGGCTGAGGGAGGGAGGGAGGGGGGGGGGGGGTTCCGTCCCAGGTCTCCGTAGCTCCCAGGCAAAAGTTGGAGCGAAAGCCACTCGAGCGCTAAATGCCAATGACTGCCGTTAATCCATTATCTGACTCCGTGCCAGAACATCGGCCGTTAAGCCTGTGCATGTACTCGCGCATCCCGTTACAGCATTGCCGTGCCATTCAAGGTTAACAGGTTCTTGTGCAGAGTTTGCGAGAGCTAGAAAGATGCGCACCATTGACTGTTGCACGACGAAAAGAAGGTTGGCGGACAATCGAGCAAAACGCCAACGTCAATTTCTATTTTGGAAAATTTCGCCTCAGAATTATCAAACCGAACCAACGCCCGATTGGTAAAATATTGCATTATGAAATATCTCCCACCAAGTTCTTAATCCCATTACACTTTTTTTTCTCTAATCATTTCGCTAATTATACAGTTAAAAGCTGAAAAAAATTGATTCGATGATCTGTAATCGTTGTACCCGCATTGAGGCTGGACACTTTCGATGACGCATGCCCTTATCTGGATGATGAATAGTCTGCAATTTACAGACATCAAAAAAACTGACATCATATTAACTTAATCCAGCTTTCAATGCACAATACCTGCGGAAATAAATTATTTGGCATAAATTTAAACTAGACATTAATTACAGCTATACATTAAACTAAGTTTTAATTTAAATCAAAATTAATGTGGCGCATTCACATAAACTTTGTTATTAGTTGCTGTTTATTATTGTTGTCATCCTACTGGGGTTTAACAGTGACGATATTAACCCACGTTATTATCTTGCTTTATTAGTCGTAACGCTAGTACGCTGACGTCAACTAACACCCACCCTCAACCCCCATCCACATGGACCGTGTAAAAGAGATACCATCAATTGTCAACGTCTCACCCAATGACCTTGCGATACTCGTGGGATGGTCAACAAGTGATTTCCCATCATCCAAAATCCACTGGAATTTTCCAACCATGTCAGGTATTTAAAACTCAAATCCAAATTAGGACGAAAGTGAGTTCTAGTCGTCTTGAAAGATAGTTTGTAGTGGCTGAATAGCAGTTGAAATACTTTCCAGAAGGGCTAAATTGCAACATCACGTAAAATCTGCGCATTCAGCAATTTATCGGCGTTTTAGACAGTTAATGTTATACATGGAGCTGTCAAGCTAAATCGGCTAAATAATGGCTATGGCTACTTGGCCATTCATTAACACAACCTAATATGTTTTTAAGCAGTCTCCTAAAGGCAGAAACGCACATGGTTCGACACGTACCGAGTGCTGATTTGACAACTAATTACAAGATATTATCTCACGTTGATGGTATATCAACACACGCCCTAAAGTATGGCAAATCGATAACCACCCTTAAGCAACAACAAAAAAAAACTGATTGCAAATCGATGGTGTATCTTTCAAATACAGTACAACCAGTTTGCAAACAATTTGGTTGCACAAATCATGCGGATATCAGTTTACACCCAGTTTAAATTTTAGGATCGTCTTCCATCAGCTCGCAAACACTTTTTGCTCTGCAGGCCACAAATGCATATTCCCCTCATCCTCAATGGTCAACATGTGCGCTCCAGTTTTCCCTGCGCCACCCAAACGCCCCTTGAACGACTGAAGTCCATTTGGACGGTCCTTAAAATTACTCGCCTGACCCAATTTTTACATTTAAAAACACATCATCGTCATGGGAGAACTATATAGTGAGGTAAAAACCCGGCGCATGTTTTCGAAGAGACATGGCAGTTGCATTCAAGGTTTCGAGGGTGGGACATGGTCGAGATTGCCAAGAGAGAATTAAAAATTAAACCAGTTGGAAAAAAGAGAGGGAAACAATTAATTGCAAAGTTTTTATCTGCGATCGTTTTTTCCCGGCGTATAAATAAAATGAAGTGGTTTGGGATTAATTGAAAGTGCGACTCTTGAATCGTGCGTAGAACCGCTTATCTCCAGCTTGGCGCATGCGATTGCACACATGACTGAGCTTAGGCTGGAATCCACCTAAAGGTTGCTCCTTTTTTTGTTCCCTGACGACAAAAAAACGTCCAACATGTTCCCTAAAATCATTGACCGAATGGATGATACAAGTTGACTGAGCAACAAAGTTTCAAAATAGTGGAATTCCTAGCGCTTGACGCGCAATTAAATTAAAATGGTTTTATGACATTTACCAAAATGAAACCATAGCCAATCCGATACCATAAAAATGCCGAAGGAAAGGAAGTTTCCAGTTTCAGAATAGTGTGGTTTGCCTTGACTACTATTGCAGGTTAATACACTGTAAATTGACGAGCCAGGGGAAACCGAGGACGCAGAAAAATCACATTGCATTAATTTTTAAAATACTGTACAAATGAAATTCATTTTCTCGGTAAATAAGTCTTTCGGACCGATGAGGATCAAATCTTTCTATTCTTGTGTAGCACAAATTTAAATACAAGCCGAGTTTCTTGTATCAGAAATGCTTAGCACCAGACGTGTTTCGAAACTAATCCATCAGAAAGATGGTTTTCATTATCTCAGGGGAAACCTTGCATTTTGGACGCTCAACCTGCATTTGAACCAAGCCCCATCCTCATCGGACAATCAGGAACATGTACAAAATTTTCCACTCGTGACATCACATCAGCGCTCAAAAAAGGTTCAGATTTATGAGCATATCTTTTTCGGTAAAATCTCGAGCATCGAGCTATTCAACAGCGTTAACTTCGCACAGAGTTGGCAGTAAACTAATCTATTAGTTTACAATAGTTACAACTAAACAACTAATCATTATTAGTTTCGGGTAACTAACAACTAAACCTATTTTTTATAACTTATTTGTAGTTGGAAGAGCAACTGTTTAGTTGAGAAAAAACAGTTGCGAGGAAAACTATCAACGATTAGTTTATTCGTAGTTAAACTAATATTGAACAACTAACAACTAACATTTATTTCAATGTCATTTAAAAATTACTTTTTCTGGTTACCGGAAGTCTGTAACGGACGTATTTCGAGTATTCTAAAGGTCGACAAAATATTTTGAGTCTAAAATACTGACACTTTTAGCAATTTTATGACTACTAAATAGTCAACATCCAGTTCCTTCTTCTTTTAAAATATGCTTGGTAGATTACCTTTCTTTATACATGTAGATCACAAATGTGAAAATGTCATCACACAAACAAGTATTAAGATTGTTTTCTAATAATGTGCTTCACATAAAAACGTAATTGCGATGAATAAATTACCTAGGTATTACCTTCTATTTAATTACCTTTTTTATAATCCAATTTTAGCGTTATGTTTTCATAGAAGGTAAACTTCGTAGGTAATTTATCACAATTACATTTTTATTTAAAGCATAATATTCAAAACAATCTTAATATGTTTCTGTGACGAAATTACAAAATTTGTACAATTGTAATCTATAAGGAAAGATAATCTACGAAGAAACATTCTAAAAGAAGGAAACGATATACAGTATATACTCTATATTTGTTAAGCATTAAAATTGATATCACAAAGTATGTACAGAATTTCGATTTTAGACTCAAAACATTTTGCCGACCTTCAGAATACACGAAATACATCCGTTATAGGCTTCAATAACCAGAGAAAGCCACCAAATGATTTTTTTAAATAACATTGAAGAAATGTTAGTTATTAGGTGTTCAATATTAGTTGAACTACGAATAAACTAAGCTAGTAGCTGTTAGTTGCCAGTACAACTAATGTTTTTTTCAACTAAAATACTGTAGTTTAGTTGAACTACAATTAAAAAGTTATAAAACTTAGTTACGTATAATTAATTATAAGAACTAGTTTTAATTGCAACTACCTGTACCACTAAGTAATATAGTTGTAGTCTGAAACTATTCCATGTAGTTGCAAATAATTTTTGCCCAACACGGACTTCGCAGCATCCGAGACCGCGATTATGAAACGAGATAGCGCCTCTCGGATCACCGTTAATTGAAATGCCTTTTAAAAAAGACTTAATTAAACCAATTTCAACGGAAATTAATTAGCCCCAACCCATAATGGCGCATTATTTTTCTCAACCGTAGTCACCTCTTAACCCGACAAGAGGCGCTGGCGGTTAATACTCTCGCGAGGCGCAACACTTTCACCACTTAATCCTAGGTCTGGAGCATCGCAATTTCATAACGAATTTGCGTCGTTCATCAGAGTCATTCACAAAAGCGTGAAATTAAACACGAAATGCATGGCTGCAACAGCGGACAAAAGAGTAGGCTACACTTTCTCCGTTCTGCCAGGCGCGCCTACGACGTCGAGAAATGCTTCACAAAATGCATTTTTATGGAAGATGTTTCAACGGATACAGCCATCGATGAACGTGTAACTTTTATTTTTGTTTTTAAAACTGATAAGTAAGGCTTACCGGATACTGGTGCTGAGCTCCAGGGTGGCTCCCTCCACTGATTGCTCAGGAAGATACCTTTGGACTCATCCGGTTTGGATCCATCTTCAACACCCCATAGTTTCTTTGCAGCTGGAGCAATCTGAAACGAGAACAAACGCAACGGAAATTAGTGAAAATGCGAGGCTACACGCGCCTTAATTAAAAATCAGAAACAATGCGCATCAAAGTGGCATCGCCAAAGTACTTATCGAGGTTGCATATTAGAATTTACTCAAATTACTTTGCAACGTCATCGTTTACTGACAACTTCCGTTGTCCTTCAGTCAGCATGATGACATCAAACTTGATGCCTTACATTTCAAGCGCTTGAATTGCAGCGAAATGACTAAAGCGTTCAAAAAGGGAAACAAATTGCACTTTCGCAACTTTGATTTCGTTTTCGAATTTCTAGTGTCCCAACTTTTGATTCAATGCGGGTAATTTCTCCCAATCCCACTTAATTTGCGACATTCCACTAATAATAACTGAGTGCATGTTAAATGTTTGCACCTCACGTTTCAAGCACTCATACGATATGCGTGCACCTGAAATTTAATACGAATTGTTGCTTTTGTTTTAGATAACCCAATTAACTAAGCAAATTATGCACAAAAAGAAAATTGCTGAATCATCATCATCGCCGTGTTATACAAAGAACTCAATATCTCATTCGTGCTAAAAATATGATATCACAAATCCAACATTAGTCACAAGATAACGACTCCTATTCTGGATATACTGTACATGTAATACGTGGTCACCCGGTAACAGGAAATTGCCTGAATTTTAACGAGAAGGAAAAGGACTTGATTGTATGACATACAATGTAGTGTGGTACACAAAGCGATGTCGAAACTATGCAACGTGATAGTAATGTACAGACAACTAACTACTTATCGTGTCAGAACTTGCAGGTTCAGTATAGCAAAGTTCCCAAAACTCGTTGACACGCATAATTTATGATCGAGGAAGTTTGGACATTAACTCGCTTATAGCGTTAATTCTTCAACCCTGATGTACTTATGCCACACTTAAAATAAGGTTCCCTTTACATATTGACGCACTTGAAATGGGGCAATGTTTACCATCATAATGCGAGGCTGATAAAAATAGCCCACAAAACAGATATAAAACTGCTTAATGTTTACTGGCAAAACTTCAGTTCTCATTAAACTTTAAAAAGCGGAATTGCCTTTTCAGTCATGTTAACTTATTTTTAACTGTATTAACAGAGCGGGGCAGTCTGGCAATTACACCGATTCTCGCTTCTTTCGTCTACCTGGCAGACAACCTGGTTACGAAAAGGGGCAATATAAATCAGTGTGACCAGACAAATCCACCATTTTTGGTCAATTAACAGCTAACAAAGAACGAAACTAAACCTGATAGGTTTGTAACATGTTATCAACAATGTCCTATAGATGATTGATGGACGTTGCATACACTACATTAACTCGAAAACAGTGCCAGTTTGACAGCACAACCTGTGCATAAAACACGCATATATGGAAACCAAGGACATCCCTGTGTTATGATTCCCTTGTACGGCAGACTAGAATCCACAAAGATTCCACGTCGATACCGACAGTAGGCTAAGCAAGGACACGTTGAATCATTAATAGATTGAAAAACAAAGATATCAACCCTCCAACATCCATAAACGATAAGTGACATCAAAACGATTTTCAGAATCATTAATGTGTTGGCTTCGATAATAGGTTACATTTACTGCAACTGGAGATGAGTGATACATCAGTTAGCCACATACATGCACATGTAGGCTGCTATTGCTGAATTTGCAACGCCCTCTGTGCCCTTATACGCAATGTGTTCAAACTCACTAATAGACATGATAAGCGAAAGTTATACGGTTATCATCCATCAAGTTTCAATTTTAAGCCTGATTCACAATAATTGAATAGGCAGAACATTTGCGGATATTCTGAGGGCGAACAATTTCACAACACAGGGCGTAGTTAACACTGAAGAGCACACATGCATGTACCAAAGCCTCAAATGCCAATTTCTGTTGTAACAGTAGAGGCACGGGCCACATAAATCTCAGGCTGTACTAGCAAATATATAAGTACGATAACAATGGGGTCCAAAAGATCAATAGAATGAGTGGGAGAGCAAATAGACGAAACGATGACGCAACAAAAGAACAAACCTCATGGCCCAGCATAAGGAGGTTCAAAGGCCCAAAGTTTGGTTTCAATTGCCAGATTGGTTATGACGTCATAGAAGTATTATGTTTAAGTCATTTGCTCAAAGGAGATCCTCAATGCGAAGAAACTTTTCCATTGCTGAAATGCGATGTTTTGGCACAACACGAAACAACAGTTTATACAATAGGTTCATTTTAACTGTCAAAGTAAACGTCATCTTTCAAGCTTTCATAGCATACTGGACTTTAGTAATTTGCAACATTGTAAGACTGTTATAAATTCGCCTAATGCATTATAGTCTCTGGTCTAATCGATTCTGCGCAATCGATTAACTACTGCACACGTGAAAAAGTAGGCAGATTTCAATTTCAAAAACATGTCAAGGGTCTCTTCCGTTGGGAAATCTAACATACTTGTAGGCATTTTCGTGAACCCGCGAACCTGTGCAAATTTCGGTGCATAATCTTTTAATTAAAGCAAGTTTTGTCTAGAGGGTTAAAAAGTCAAGATAACAAGAAAAGGTCCTGAAACAATTTTTTGAAATAAAAATGTGCTAAAATCTACATTAATTCGATCAGAGCAGCTTATAGACATTGATGATCTCAGTAATGGTTCCCACACAAAACGAGCAGCCACAGGGTTCCCCCAGAAATTTCAATTTTAACTTCTCTGACTTTTCCAGGTTTTGAAAAAAAATTTCCCTGACCAATGATAATGTCAAAAATTGACACAGAAAAATGTTAAATTAAAAAAAACACATTTGCTAAAAGTTTTACAAAATTGCCTTCGAAAAACGGGGAAAATTTTGCAAATTTGTTATTGGAAAACTTGGAAAATAAACGGATAGGTTCTCCAAATATGGTTATTTTCTAAATTTGTTTCTGTTCCTTGACATTTGTGCCAAAAAAACACTCCCGATTCTCCATCAATACCGAGCTATTCGTAACTCAAGCTGCATTCATTTCCAACAATGTTCAAGAAAATAAATTGTCAACTTTTTAAAGGGGTATAACTTCAGGCAGTGTTGGCAATTCGTATACAAACCGGGCCAAGACATGCAAATGCCATCTCAAGATTTGATTTCGAGACAGAACAATCAATAACTGCGTACAACCTTCATAACCCGCACGCACCACGACTTTCGATAATCAACTGCAGCACATGTAACATTCATCAGATACAGGCAAAAGCACACAAAAAATTGTTCAGAATTTCTTTTTTTTTCTAGCGAATCCATAACATTAACGATTAGATTCCTCCCCAACCAATTCTTCATAAGAGCAGATTAAATACAGTGTGTAATTTCGGATTTCTCCGCCAGGCCAACCACGCCAACGCACCAAATCCGCGGGCTAATCCATGGGGGGTTCCGGATGCCAGATTCTCGCACGAAAGGAATCTTCAGAGCTCATCAACGAAATTAAATCCAAGGAGGAAAACGGTTGGCTCGGAGCTATTGAAAATATTGGAAAGCGGTTTATTGCCTGTTATTGGCGCAAACAACCGAACAAAAAATAAAAAAAATAGGAAGATGATGGAAGCAGAAAGCCATGACGAATCGTGACTTCACTGACGTGAAATCAAAAAGGTCAATGTTACCAAACCTCAACCCGCCATCGCATGCACCTCCACTGCATAATGCAACGTGATGGCGGCTGCTAGGTGCGTGGGGTTGAGGAAGAAACAATGTGCTCCGAATTTGTTTGAACAACGGGCTTTTTGTACACGGGCTAAATAAATAGCGAGAAGGGCTGAAGAGAGTTCAACGCACGACAGCCAGACATTTTTCAATTACGGAGCTCATAGAACTCAGTCCGGGGTCCCATCAGGTGTGATCCAATGCATGCACCTAATCAATATCGGATCTGTCTGCATGAATTTCGGGTTTAAGTAACGCATGGCGGGGGAGACAAACGGTAATGGCGCGATAATTCCGCAAACGCTAATCCGATTCATTAGAAATCCTCATCGAATTAGCATGCTCGAATAACGTTGCATTCGGGGTTTTTTTGCCTCCCCGAATGCTGCTTTTCCAAGAATTCTGACAACTCGTAATACACCCTTTTTTTTACTCCAGAATCCGATCCAAACACGAATGAAGCAGTTCTGAGTATTGGATGCTTAGCACCATATGGGCGATATGGATAAGATTAAGCTCTTGCCTGGAAACGTCTGCCGAGCACCGTGGCAGTTTTTCATGATTTTTATTGACAACGTATGAAATCCGGATTACTGTGAGAAAGGGCAGATTTGGCGAATTTGGCGATTATCCGAATTAACGAAACCGATTCTGCGACGCTATAGTAAGCATCCTAGAGGTGAGCAGGTTGGTTACGGAGCAAAAAAAAACAAGATTACCATAATAAAAGGAGTCCTCCAATTGGCTCGCATTTTTCTTACAGAACACGTTTTGCCGAGATAGTTGTACAAATTGTCAGAAGAGCGTTTCATAAATAATCCAAGTATTTGCTTTAGACCTTTTTAAGCATTGTACATGTATAGTGCATGCCTTCCTTCCAAACAAGTCCAATTTTCCCCCATGAATACTTTAGTGGTACAATAAGCAGTCGCATCATGTTTTTTTTTCCTTAAAAATTATTTTCTCTTCTACATGTACAAGAAGAAAATAAAAAAGCTGTCAATTTTTATACGTTTTTGCTGGCTAAATTCATGGTTTCCTCTACACACTTTAATTACACCAATGGTGTATGTAAACTTCAAACCTTGAAATCAAAAGTACAGTAATGAAAAATGTGCTGCAACAACGTAAGACAAGAATTTAGGAATAAACTAATAACAAAAACACTAGTCTAAAACCTTCGACAGTAGCCTTTATTATCTATCGCCTGCTTATTGGAATATTTATCGATGATGCCTATACTGTATTTGAAAGATTGTCATACTGCAATATCATTTAAAAAAGTAATTAAACGCAGCTTTGTATAACTCAAACAAAAGTAGAAATCCAAATATCGATAGAATGCAAGTTTCATGAGGCGCATTCTACGTCGATCAAAATTTATTAATTTCTCTTTAATTAAATATATTTCGACGAAGGATAAGTCGATCTCATTTCTTCATTTTGTTCAGCTTTATAGGCTTAAAACTCGTAACAAAATCCATCTCCATCCTGAACTACTATACGTAGGATTTATATTAGTCTGCAGGTAGGCCTATATGTAAATGGAGAAACTCTCGATAAGGTCAGCCATAAACATGTCCATTTACGAAATTAACTTCATCGGGAAAAAAACTTGAAAATTAATGGTCAAGGTAATGAGTGTAATTGGCGATATTTGGGTAGTGGTTACAAGAACTTTCGGGTCAAGACCTAACTAACCATTACCGCATTTTCCTATTCCGCATTATTTAAATTCACGTCTTGGCGCCACACGAGTAATAATCGAATAGACAGCCCAATTAATCTAGCATCTGACAAATTAGCACCAATAAATTAAACCACCTTCCTCGATGCCGCGCGACGATTAATGTGAAGGTCCAGTTTTTATAACTATTAAAACAAAATGGTTAGCAGATGAAGGTTGCCCAAGCCATGATTAGCACACTATTGGGAGGCAGAATAAGGATAAAATTCGATTAATTTTCAAAACTAATATTGTCACATATGCCTGTAGCAGTAAACAAAGATGTGATTTTAGACCCAAGAGCACCAGAGATGAAAAACATTCATAAAATGATGAAGGGATTATAGCTTCAATGATAAAAACAATTACTTTTCCTTACATCCCCTGGGCCAGAACAAACGTTCCATGGCATCATAGATACGCCAGTACGAAATCTTTGTACGAGACTTTGAGAACCAATAATGAATGTGATAATAGGACTACTGTACCTTTCGAAAAAGTCGATAATTGTGACAGTAAATTGAAAAAGGGAGGAAGGAGTTTACTGCATACGCTTCCTTTCGAATCTCACAAAGAATGCCAATAAAGGAGCAGCTTCTCTTCACAGTGGACATGACTCGACCATGTGTTAACCCGAGAACGAGAGAGCCGATTTAATCTGATCTTAATCGATATGAGCCCTGGGTAAATGTATTCAACCACGAGATTCAGGAAGCCCTTTAAACACTGCGATAGGTTTTAGACTTGGAAGATTACTGGATAATCAGTTTTGTCCTTTGCAGATTGTTCCACCAGGAAGCTAATGACGTTCATTGAACGAGTACGATATATTTACATAAAGGTTTTCCTTCCGGTATCGTTTTGAGAGAACTGGTTAGCAAATTGAGAAAAAAAAAACAGAAATGCAACGTTTTGCATATTTAAATAAAAGAAACTAATGCCACTTTTGTTACCTATCCGCACGCACAATCAAAATGCTCAGAGAGTTAGATATTCAAAGGTCGCACTTTGGTGGTATTTCAAGCATTTTTCAAACCAATTAATATGATGTTTTCGTGCAACTTATTCAACCTGATACCTTCTAAACTTAGTTAGCATCAATACTCTGAAATCTTCCACTACAAAATGAAAAGTACAATTAAAAACAGATCACGTCCATTGATAAATACAAACGAAACTATGCAATCAGCTGATTAGTTACATCAAGAAAACCGGAACCCTCCCCACCACCCAATAAATCCTTTTATACATGTAGGTATTCTGGTACCCACACATTTATTACGAGTCGACAGTTGGCGAAGTACATGTATACTCTTAACGAGCTTTTATCTAAACATGAATCATTCAGCTAAAAATTATTGGCATTATCTTCAGGACAATTAATAACCATTCGACTTTGAATGGGCTGATTATAACAAACTTAAAACCACATAATTAAAAATATAATTAAAATAATCTTCGAAAACGATCGTTTTTAAATGGCATCAATAAATTTCACAATTGTTCATAATGGCCTACATATCTCAAAAACTTAATTTATTACAGAGATAAACCTTGTTAAAACGCGTTCCCATTTCGTCGATCAGGATCCCATTAACTGACATTAGTGAAATGTGTTCTTCGACGAGATTGATACCGTTATTCAGTCGTTTTCAGATTAATTAAACAATTAAGGTGAAGATAATTTAAGATTATCGAACACTCAAATCACTTAAAAGTTATCAAAGAAGTTTGGAAGTTCATTTAACACAATAACGGGGTTACTTTTAATTTTTGCAAAGGGAAACGAGATACCCGAATTGAATACATGCAATAAATTACAGAATTTTAAACTGAGGCAAGGCATCCTACGAGCATTAAGGTCAACGGATTACAACTGGCATCCATCAACGGGTATTCTTTAAAGCTATCCTTTTGAAATATGGCGACATAAAACCCAGTAACATTGTCGTGACGTCATAAATCACTTCTTATAAAATGGAAGGCACATGGCAACATCACCGGATCTTCGTCCTACTCGTGAAATTCCAAACTAGCTTGCTAGTGAGGCCATTCATTGCACATTGTTTTCAAAACATACAGTACATGCACAATGTATTGAATTGCCATACTAAAACATCTAAAAGAATTTGAGTCTTTAAAGTTCCTTGTTTAAGAAATAAAAGAATGTTGGCAACTTGTTAACTATTCCATCTTATTGGAATTGGACGGAAGAACTAGGTTGAACAAAATAAGGGAGGAGGAGTGAAGCCTAAAATCTTTAAATTTTGACACTTAAGTTTATATAAGAAGAGATTTAGTACAGCATACAGTATGTACACCTTTATCATGATATTATACGTGCACAAATCGTACTTGCATACAGTAATTTACGTTTTATCCTAAGCTTATGGGCATAGATATCACCATTTACGTACATGTGGGCGGCCTGGTTAGAACATTGATGATCACAAAAAGCCCTGGTCCTCTTGCAGGACGAGTTCAGAAATTTCTGAATTGTTATAAGTCCTCGGGGCTCTTAAGAAAAAATTAAAATGAAAGTGCGTCAAATATGTTTTCTTACATTTACAGTTATGTCTTGCTCGGTATAGAGGGCTACATTGCGCGACATTTTAATTCGGTATTTTGTTGTGGATAATGCACTGGAGAAATGCACAAATGAAGAATAACTACTTCCTATGACAATAAACACATGAGAAAAAAATTGCTCCATTCAACTTCCTATACGACTAATTTTTTCAATGCGTGTTCTTTGAACTTACAGAATGATAACGTTAGAAAACCCGACTTATTTTTAAGAAAGTATAGCGGGAAAAAAAAGTTAAACCAACGATAGGTTAAATATCAGAACAGTCCCTGGAAGATTCGCATCACAAACGGGGCTGCATTACCGCAAAACCATTCTTTGTGCACAGATTCCATTGTCGTATGGAAAAATCTTATCCACGTGAACGTAATTTTGGGGGGTCGACTGTACTGAAGTTTTTTTTCTAGATTTACAAATCTGCGCAATACAGGACGTCGACTCTTTTAGCACCGCATAATTTGGTGCCATCCACGCCGCGCAATAACTAGATCATCGCATGCATTACCATTCAGTCTCAGTCCTTTCCTGACAAAGTTTTTACGAAGAATTAACTTTCGTCTATCTCATTATTGCCAAAATGAGCTGCATTCGGCAGGCTTAAGGTTCAGGCCATCGTCCAATAAGTGTCGCCTCGTTTATCTTGATCGTCCATTTATATACGGTATACACCTCGTTATGAATGGCATTCAGAGACAAGTCATGCTTGCTTAGCGCATGGACCAACAAACAAAAACGCACAAAAAATCCTACAAGAGCGAACACTTCTTATGCTGCTCCGGGTGTCTAATGACCATTTTGGTCACAGAAAGCGTCTTAATGTAAAACACTATAGCTGGCAGTTATATTGTTTTCTAGAACGACAATGGGGCGAGAGCGGACCAATGGCGCTTCGCCATTGGCCTCCCTTGGATGATGCTAGATCAATGTTCCTAAATCTACACGCAAACAGTCGTTATAAGGCGATGGAAAGCAAATGTCATATTTGCAGCATCGCGAAGACAGGGTTAATTAACACTTGGGCGTGGGTGAAGTCCTGCATGGCCATTAACAGGATGAACCTAATTGGCTGGCGGGTAACAAAATAAAAAAAAGAAAGCCGGGGAACCGAAAGTGCGATAAAACCTTTTGTGCGCTTCGGTTCTACTCCCGGTTCATGCAATTAGAATAAGCGTGCAATCGACATAATGCGAATCTCCTATTGTAAATATTATCGCAAGACCGACGGCCATTCTTATTGGAAAGCAAGAAAATCACAATTAACTTGGTTCAACGGACCAAATGCAAACAACCGAGGTGTTCGAACGGTGAAATGGTGTCCTGTTGGCACAGAAAAGCAATTCTTCATTTTGAGTTGCAAACGAAAGAACGTTCTAAATCCAGCTGGTAAACATTTTGAGCAACCTCGTGCAAAATCTGCTCAAACTCTATTATAAAAATGCAATACTCGCACTTTCCTACGTCAGCGAGCCAAAGTCGTAATAGAAACCAACCTGGATATGGTGGATCAACCCTAAAAAGCTGTGGAAAATCAAAAATATATATACAGTATATATATTTAACTACTGTAGGCTTCTGACATGTTTTCAGAAATACGGCAAATATATTCTTGTATTGCTCGGGCAATTTCAGTCAAGGTAACTTGCAAAACCCTGCAGCATTCTTAAATGCTTCTATTCATTTTGTGGCCAAAATACTCAGAAATTGTAGTATATCTATATAGATAAAATAGAAAACGACGCCATCTTGGTTTTCCGTGGCTGGCTCTCTGACTGGCTTTGTTTGTGGCATCCATATGATTGGCCACTCATGGCACACCCCCAGGAGCGTGAACTCCATGGGGAATTTCCAAGTCCACGAATCTTTCATAATTTGCCAGGGGCCATAAAACCGTCAAACAACTTTCCCGTCCCCCATCTAAGATGTATCCAGATCATATAGCGCCATCTTTTGCAGACAAAGGACAGCTAAATCTAACTCTTGATCCACGGTGTCCCGATGGCTTAAAAGAGGTTAGAAAATCAAACAGCGATTTTTACCCGGGCAAGGCCGGGTTTTTCCGCTAGTACTCGATAAAATCCACAATTTTGATAACAATGTCTCCAAATTTTAAGGATTAAAAAAAAATTCGGCGCTTGGAATCCTAATTCATTCACTACAAAATTTAGTCACTAAATTCATTCACAACAAAATTTAGTCACTAGGATTAAAATCTGTGAATGTCCTGAGCAATGTGCTTTTCTACGTTTGTAGTTCGGTCTTTTATGACGAGGACCTATTGCACTTGGCGAATTTGTACACTTAAAAATCAGAATATAAAGAGGTAGATGGAAGACGTAGGACATTGTGGCACTTGTCACAATCCGTAAGTCAGAAACAAACTTTCAATGACTGACAGCTAGCATCCCGAAATACTGAACGCGCAAAGAAGGTTAAGGGCTTCTGGCACATGTAAGCTTGAAGACAAGAACTTTCTCGGAAGGTCTTATAGATCCACGCAGTCTGCAGTAGTGTTGCACAGCGGGACGATTAAGAACACCCCAACAAAAGTATTTTATCGATTACCTTCAACACAAAACAAATCTATCGATTATTAGACAAACAGCTCATATCCATTTCGCCGTTTTTGTTTCATTTCTTGGCACATCGACCGTGAGTTCTGGAAACTGCTCGCATCTTGCCATCTTCAAGAGGCACAAGGTTCGCAACTGCGTTCATCTTTCAAAAAACAATGAAAGATAGACCGAGCCTCGGCACATTTTATCGTATGGCTTAATTCAAAATGCGTGTAACACGCTAAATAATGCACGCAGCCACATATAGATCTAGAATAGAATCTTTATTTCGAGCCCATTTTATTTCTGGAAAATCTGCACGAACAATTATTTCAAAACCTTTCCGCTCTGCAAAATTGATGCACCGGTATGCAGTTTTAAAATGTAAATATATAAGTACGCATTACAACGCGCACAATTGGGGACATCCTCAGGACGTTGGTTGCGTGCGGATATATTTAAACACCAGGTAGACGATGGTTGAAATCATGATGCATCAGCGTGACACATATGCTCGTAAACAAATTGATTCACCGAAAACAACAATTATCTTTAAACTCACGTGTTCTGCCATTCGAATGCAACGTGTGTGAACATCTACAACAGGAATGCACATTGCAGCATTTCCGTCAGGCATGGATACTGTTTAGCCGAGTATACGATAAAGAATATACCGTATAATAAACACGTCCAAGTTGGCACTGGTTTGTGTAAGGATATAAAAGTAGCTATAACGAGGTCCCGTAAAATACGAAAAATCTGCATTATCGCAAAACGCAAAAATAAACAATTACGCTCAGTTTTAATACAAGCCAAACTAGATTTCCAGATTAGAAATATGCACGCAAAGGCTATAAAAACCGATGCGCCAAATGTGCTCTTGATGAGTTGTTTATATTGCGCATTATAATAGAAACGGTACCATGCGTGTAAAGTACAAAATGTGACGAAGCTTCAATCTTAGATATACACTGAAAATGTCCTAAGTATTACAAATTAACATGACTACACTCGTGACAAGTGAAAAATTACTCGAATTAGTGTGCCATTTGCTTAAACACGTCGGATCCCATGTACGACAACGTATGAAAGTGTATGATGGGTGCTCGCATACAGAAGCATTCGACAGTCTTGAAGTCACATGTGCAAAAGGAATGCATTAACTGGTTAAAAAAAGCGATAATCTCCGATATACATGTAATATAGTTTAAGCCTATGCATTTTTATGTGCTCTTAAATTAAATCTGGAATAAGCGCATAACGCATTGGCGTGGCAGTGACAAATCTGATGAAACTAGCTTCAATCCCAATTTCGTTTTTACGAACTATTGTATTCCTAAAATACGACCGATGAAAGAAAAACGAAACAAAACGTGTTCATCTCAAGTACGCTTTGCTTTCAAATTTACGACTCTATCTTGGTCTAAAAACTTCAGGAAGACTCCCACCAACTGGTTTCCACGACGTCCATTTACTTCTTAAAGCTGCAGATATATATGCACTTCCGACACTGCACATTAGCAGAGATACCGATAAGATCTACACGTAATCGACAAGTCCTTCCCGTCTGCACCGCATGCACAAAAACGATTCAGTCATTGTCGGTTAATAGCCGGTGCATGTACTGCGTCCAATGGTGATGGGAATTGCTCCAATTGCAGGTGCACCGCACAAATAAATCTGCCAGAGATGCATTTATCAGAATTCTAGATACAATCCGGAAGTAAAATTTTGCGAAGGAAAATGCAAAAGCCACGGCCCATGGGAGTAATTTTCACTAAGCATTGAAATACTCGGAACAATTGTCAACCATCTTAACAAATGTCAGAATGTTAATCACACGTATACACGTGGCGTTTAATAGGGAGTGTCGATGAGTGGCCAAATTATCGTAGCCACCATTTAAACGTTTATCTCGACAGCCCCATTTACGAATGGTTAAATGAGGGATTTTCCAAGCAAGCGCCACCTGCTGAATTTTTCTTCTCCTAGCTAGAGCGCTGTCACATGCATAATCACAGAAAACTCCAATAAAATGTTGAAAGCAGAATAGATGACAGCGCCAATCTCGAAACGCTCGTATACATACACAATAATCGCATTTTTGATGCAATTTCAACAAAGTGCGTCATATAAAACAAATTAAGACGAGCGATGACTCGCAGTGAGATCATTCAAAGCAGCTAAATTAACGTTATAACACCTAATGAACCGCACGTTTATATTAACATGCAGCACAGCTCGCATCCGTCGATGACTGCGCCAGTGCTGCTATCATCTCCAACAAAGAAAGGCACATTGAGAGCCTATGGGTTTCAATGTTCGCTAAAGATCCCGAAAATCATTGTGAATCTCTTTGATTAGCGTCAAAATTTTCAATTTCCCTGATTTAAATCCAAAATTCCCTGACCAAAACTTACTCGTTAATGTATATCAATTGCAAATACAAGTCTAGCTGAAGAGGATTGTTGATGGAGCTGCAAGCAGACTCGCTTTTACTTGGGAAAATTTCCCTGACTTCCATGACCACTTTTTTTCCCCCTTCACAGTTCTCCTGAATCGCAAAACTGAACCTAACTACACTCGCGTCCAAAAGTTCATCATAATTTATTTTCTCGTGAATATAGAACAATTATTCTTTGATCTTGGGATTTGGACTTGTGTAATTAAAGAAAAGCCAATTTGAATATAAAACTTTAAAAGCTAGTGACTACATGTATTGCGTCCAATTTTCCTCAGGAACATTTCTACAGGTTGTAAATGTTTGCCAAATGCGTGTGGTACGAGCAAAGCAGATTTGCAAGACCAATTAAAGCGCAAATTAGCATTTTTAATATTCCTGATTCTTACGCCATCCTGCCAAGAGTTGAGACAGCATGGGAAAAAATCAGGGTTGATGACACGCAACAATGCCAAAATGCACAGTGCCAATATTTGTCAGTTAATTAGGGGAACTCAAGAACGTAGTTCCACACCAGCAGTTCTGGCAGTATATATCGAAGCGGTAGCCAATAGGAATGCCAGATTTTGTGCGACCCAGATGCAACCGCACCTATACAGGCATTCTTATTGGCTACCAAATAGCTACTGCCACGACTGCTGGTGGGGAACTACATCCTCGAGTTCCCCTAATAATTAAGCTGCGCGAATTAACAAGTGATATCATAACGCAAACCTTCTTATAACGTTTACAATGGTGTCAATTTCAAAACTAATTTCCATTTCGTTGCATTACCAACAAGTTGGACACGTAGCGGGTTTCAACTGCACACCTTCAATAAAAGAAAATGACAGCCAGATAAACGCTTAAATGGAAGATTCGCGTCAAATCACCACTAATGAATGAAACTCGTCTGCGACGTATGAAAACGATACCTTTTCAGAATCGGCCTATTTCAGTCTAGCCTTTTGTCATGCCACTCAAGCTATGAAAACTGATTGAAACTAAAGAGTTATTGTCATTCTACGGAGACCGCGAGCTATACTCTTGAAATCACGATGCCAGTCAACCATCTTGCGATTCTAGACAAACCTGTCTCGTCATATAAAGACCCAATAGTAAATGTACGTGAAACGAAGAAATCTCAACAGGTCTCCTTTTGTTAAAGTACAAATCGATCAAACCTGTTCCTATACAAGACTGGCTAGAATTTAATACACGTGTGAATACTTTTTCTCAGGGAACTATTGAAACTACAGAGGAACCTCATTAATAAGAACTCACTTTAAACAATTTGAACTCATTTCCAGTCCCCGACCTAGGTAGGGACAAATGATGTTAATTTCCTCGTTTTAAGACGAATTGCGAATTCGGATATTACAAATTGTAGGCTCAAATAAATGAATTTTCGAGAATTCAAGCATTGCCGATTTGCTTCGTTATAACGAATTTTAGACAATATGAAAAAAAAAAGTTCGTTATAACGGGTTAATTCCTTGATAAAAGTCTCAGCATATTCCCATTCAAATACTGGGAGTAGGATTTCATCTAAATTTCGATGACACTTTAGTTTTCATTGTTGAAGTCACGTTTTGTCTGAATTCTTATAATAGGATCCATACGATTTACACGGACAAATTTTGAAGTCCCTTGAGATTCCTCTTAACGAGGATCGACTGTAAAATTCTATGAGACGAAATCTCGTAGAATTTTACAGAATTACATACATAGATTTCTTGAATCGAAATCAGACGTTCTTACGAATGTTATATCATTAAAAAGTATTAAATCTAGGACATTATAGAATGTGAGGCTTTACATCGAACGAGTAATAAGTCATTTCGATTATCTCGTTATTTTCTACATTTCTTAAAAATATTCCACCGAAAATTTAACACCTTTATTTGATCCCATTTTCGAAAGTAAAACAAGACTATAAACAAACATTCGGATATGGCAGAATAATCTTATTTTATCGTAAAGTTTCTGTATTTTAATTTTCACGATTCGGCACCATGCACTTTCTATAGACAAAGATCAAACAATCTGTGGAGAGCAACGGTCACAATTAATCAGTAGCGGTAAAAAATCGCATTATCCAAATTAAGGCAAACTTTACGTTAAATTTGCTGCAGCGAAACGGGGAAACAACAAAAAAAAATTATAATTGCGTTTCGCATTCGTTGATCGTTCCCCTAATTAGAAATGGGCGCAGGTTTAGCAAAGCGTGCAAATCATGACTACACGCTGCGTTATCAGTTTTTATGCAGAAAATTTGTAAAAAGATAATTTTTGATAAGTTTCGTTTCCTCCGGCCTCCAAACGAGTGTGGCACTCATCTTTTTTAATAGCTTTCATGCCGACAATAATTGCGCGCCCATTAAACGCAGATTTACAAACTGATTAAAAAACTCAAAAACATGCCCAAGTATACAACATAGTCATTTTGTGCTGGGTCGTAAATACTCACTTTCGAGGACATCTTTCGACTCGTATGTACTAAATTCGTGTCGGAATAAATAATCGCACCCGGAAAGGCCATTCTTCAGATACTCAAAACCACAATTACATTACGTTGCACGTAATGGAAAACATCTCAAACTTTCAGGTGGGAGAGACTCAAAAACTGATTTCATACCGGATATGCGCGAGATTTACATCCACGAGTCCAGGATATTACTTCTGCTCGAAATGCTTATCCGAAGAAGTTGAACAACGTCCAGAATTTAAATTGAAATTTTTAAAACAACGCTTACGAGGTAATCAACGAGAAAAATACTACACGAATGAAATATATATCCCATCGCCAACAACATAAGCCTTTACGCATTTTGTTTCCCTTCATAAAACGAGTGGGGAAATTTCGTTACATACTTCATGAATATAGCGCGATCGGCTATAACGTAATGAAATATATTTTTAAGATTTGCTCGAAAAACAATGCTCGCGATGCGGTGAAAAGAATCAAATTACTAAAAGCCTAACATAACTTACTTTATCTGGCAAATCGGGCGCACATTTATTGCGCTCTCGGATGATTTATTAAACAATGGAGTGTTTGACTATAAATAGGTCTACGTGCGCCATACGTTAAGTCTGTAGCCCAGTGTAATTTACGGGGAGGATTTGGGGAGAAAGTACCAACATCCAGTCAGTTGGAAAATAAAATACTTGCTACAAATTTACTGCAATTGTTTTTCAAAATGTTTACATTAAGAAACGCTTTTTCGTAGGGCGCCATGTTGTTCGTGGCCGCAGAAAAATGCAGCGACGTTTACATGTAATTAGTCAAATATCTCTAGTGTTGTCTCAAGAGCAAAAAAGAATGGAGCATTAAGATATAGAAATAGTATAACAGTATAAATAGAGCAGTATAAATAGAGCAGTATAAATAGTAGAAACAGTACAACTACTGTATATACTTGTAAATAGTTATCAAGACGAAATCAGGTTGGACAACAAGATGGCGTCCATGAACAAGAATGTCATCAAAACAACACGGTTTTACGAGGTTACAATACGAAGAACTGCGCCAATTCAATTCCACATAATAGGGGAACTCAATAATGTAGTACCAGACCAGCAGTTGTGGCAGTAGCTATTTGGAAACCAATAAGAATGCCTGTAGGTGCGTTTGAATCTAGGTCACACAAACTCCGGCATTCCTATTGGCTACCACTTAGCTATACTGCCACAACTGCTGGTGTGGAGCTACATTCTCGAGTTCCCCTAATATGGTTAATGTATACTCAGCCAAGCTTCGCAGATCGCAGTTAATTCGTTTGAAAACTACGGTTACCGTGAATGGATTTTCCAAACCAGATGTTCATTTTAAGCACGTGACTTCACGTTGCTAAAGTGCGATCTGAGAAACTTCTGTACGAGCACCCAAAATGTGTGGCATTCCGTTGCTTGTTTCAGATCGGGGTCAACAAAACCGTTATCTGTTAAGCGGTTAAATAATAGTTACCAAATGGAGAGAAAATCCCTCTAGGTACTACATTGGATTTTTTGCCATTACCATCTGGCAACAATAGCTAACATCTGGAGCCGTTCCATACTCTTTATGGAAACATTTGACGGAGTCTCGTGCGCTAACTAAATCATGGAAGGTCAAACAAAACCAATGATGAAAGCGACAAAAATGATGTCACAAAACTAAATTTTCAGGATGTCAGTGGGAAATCAAATTAATTTCTTGCTCGCGTATTCGCTGCATCGTTTCACCGGGGACAATGATCCCCAGAAACAAGCATCGGCCGCCCAAAGAAAAATAAGAACTGGACACGATATTGCCATTGCCCCTTTACTAGTGTAAGTCCCTCCTCAACAAATCATGTTTCAAGTTTTTCTTGCACATTGTCTGGCGCAACGAACGGAAAAGCAATCTACTTGCCAAACTCCATTCGAAGACACGCACGATAAACTTCACTTCTACTTTCGTTTGTCCTTCTCTCAAGATCACCGATGGTTACTGACCCGGGAAAATCCCCTAAACAAGTTCCAAATCTGCAAACCCCTCAGACGCCACATCAAAACCGTAGAAGAAGAAAAAAAAAACTCGTTTAAATGGATCAAAATTGAAAAGTTAAATTGCACAAATGTAGGGTATCCAACAAATCGCAACTACGAAAAAGAAACTTGTGTGGCTATCGGGTGTCGTGTTGGAACTCTTCCCGAACCAATTTTAGGTTTCTAGATTTCGAGGAACCTCATATTTCCCTAGCACAGATGAGTCAATTTTTAAATGCACTTGAAATCCAACGAGTCATCTTTTTTTTTACAACACCCCTGCTCGAGTCCCATGACTACTCAACTCGTTGGACTTTCACTGCACACTGTCGCCATTGGCTAATGTGATTCTTACGACGCATGCGCAATTCGACTCGCTTCCTCTGGTAGCTCCAGCTATCTTTCCATATCGTCTGACTGAGATACTAATGCATATTAGCTTGCATAGTTAATGAAGAAAAGTCTGAAGTGGCTTTACATTTCGTGTAACCTCACAATGTTTGCATTCATCAAGATGGAAATTGCGCAACATCAGTGAATTGTCACTTGGACTTGCAAAAAACATTCGCCATGTCGCCATCATCTGCTAGCTGAACCGAGACAAGACTCCGATGCCATGTCTTTCATCAAAATAATGGAGATTAATACCCTATATCAACATCATTTGTTCGATTAGAATTTGTTTGGAATAACTCCAGTATCCTATTGCATATTCATACTCGTTACAAGTGGTACAATGAAAAATGATGCAACAGTTTACGACATTTACGAGTCAGCAAACTTGTTATATTCAACAGTGGCACATTTTTATTGCCGTGCTGCAGAGCGATACTCCCTTTCCTGTCAAGCCTACAATGGCATCGCAGTATTTAGAGGCGCTGGACAACATTATAAGCTTCTGGCAACAACAAAAAACTGACCATAATGCATAGGGCACGTGACATTTGCCATCTCCGGAGATAAAACTTGACAGCATCCATTTCGCGAGAGCAATGGGGCAAAAACTTACGGCTTTTTGAGTACCGGAAACGTCGTCGTCACATTTCACGGCAAAAGAACATTAATTACAAGAATGACTGCCAACGCAGTTACCTTAAACAAACATCTGGGAGATATATGGATAATGTCCGATCAATTATTGCGCTTAACGTAACCTCGAAATACAATACGTACTTTAGCAGCAGACCATTGATGAGGCCCAACATGGCATTGAAAAAAAATATTAATTGCCATTTGACGTCAATGGCAAGTTCATTCAAAGTGGAAAAAATTGCGCGCTTCTGGCCAACGAACCAAGGAATGATTTACAATGACGTGAGGGCAACAGATTTCCCCCATTGTTAATAATGCTAGTCTCCAGAGGGTGATCTATTTGCATAACCTACTAGTCGCTAGCTAATATTCAATTAACAAATCATTAGCAACAGCGGGTGGCACCGGCAAGACAAAGGGGGGTTGATAATTACAACAAAAAAAAACACTGAATTATTAATGCTTCATATCTGTTCTCTCAGTGAAAACAGACACGAATTAGCTCGAGAGGTTCGATTTGCGATCGATTTTATGTGCAAATCCTCTAATCCACCCCCGCGAACTTGTCATGTCAAATACACCATGTTTACGGCATTAGTTTGGCACTTCCTGGCTAAGATTGGAATTACAAACTGGAACAAATTGGAACAACAAAAGGACTATGTGAATCTGTCTTTTTAATCCTAGGTTGGATGTAAGTGTTCTCTGTAAACCTGTCCATTCCTTTTCAATATCGAATAAACTTTATTATTATTATTATTATTATTAAGATCATTAATGGTACGACATCCGTTGACGATATTTAGCGTTGAAAACCGGTTTCCATGATCGGCTAAAACAATGGAAATTGCTGCAAACGCTTTATAGTTAATGTTTATTTCAGAAAGAATCATCAATTTGGCATCATTTCAAAGGGCATCAAGATGGTGTTTCCTCGTCTCGGATCTACAGGAGGTTTTGGTATCAGTCAGTACAGAGTTGAAGCATAACTGCAACCCAGACTGCTTTTGTTCTTTCGTAAACTGGAGTTTGAGATCAGCGCTAGATGTATGCTAAACTCATGTTATCAGCGCTGCTAGATAAGTTGAAGCAAACAAACATCCGAAACGTGGGCCCAAGGATGACTCATGCTCATACGCTGATGCAGCAGCGGTGAATCATCACACCCCCTTGGTTTTTCGCATTACGTTAACCTTCAATCGCCAGCTATAGTCACGGCCCGTTGGACCGGTTTTCACTGACCGCTGGTCATCCGATGTTTCAAACCCGAAAAATCGAGAACTAGATCTTTTATAAGCAAACGAGAAACCGTTCGTGCTTTCGATCAACAATATTAGTATCATGGTGAACCTAGTGAACAGATCAAGAAGGAACAAAGATCATAATATCACTCGTACCACCACATGCACTTCTCGATTAAAACTGAAGAGACTGCAGAGATGTTCTCATGTGTCTATACTACAGATTCTGTTCATATTTTTCTTTTTGTCCACGCCTAAGACGATGCCTAATCAATCACGAGATACTGCATACCATCACACACGCAACAAAAGCCTGGCCATGTCCACCGAGCAGCAGCAGCATTGTCCTGAGCCAGAGCGCCCTGTCGAGTGGCAATGACATTGGCTAGATGAAACATTGTGCCATTCAAGCTTCGTCAAGCAGGAAACAACGAGGCATTAGTGCAGTTTCCCATCAAACGCCTTCCGAAATAACCGCGTTAATGGTCGACACCATCACTGTTTTAGGAGCGTTTGCCTCATTGCACAACACTGATGAATGCTGCTTTATTCCTGCACGGATTGTTTGCTCGTCCATTAATCACAGACAACGCACTGCCGACGTCATCAACATGGACAGACAATGTCCCAAATCCCAATAAGGGAAGACATAAACGGACACCTCGAGAAACAAGGGGAGACTATGTTTACTCCCAAAATATATCGTCATCCAAACCCAGCTCCAGCGGTTTATTAATACAGTATCATCAGCTCGGATTTATGGGAATAAACAGTGCGGGCATTTTCCTGTTTGCTGAGAATTTTACGTCGATGCCAAACATCCAGAAATAAACGCGATGTTCCGTAGACGTTTTGAGCGAATTTCGTTTATTATTATGTTTATTTAGACGCCCAAGGCCATCCGTGATCATAACTACGTTGGGATAGCAGACACGAGGAGATTAGGAAAGAACTATTCCCAGAAATTGCCTGGAAAGTCACGCTCAAATTCCTCGCGGTTTCCTTCCATTTTTTTCCTCTAACCAAACAATCCTTTCAACGAATCCGAGACTTTTTGAGAAAACGCCACGTGGTGGCTTCAGGGAGCAACTATTTTATGGAAAATTTTAATTACGTACTTTTGGGAGATGGTGTAAAGAACCTAGTGCAAGTACATTTTCATTTTTTTTAACGTTTAGCTCTTATTGTGAATTCCAAGGTTTTTTTACTTCTGATGATAGGAACTACGGTTTAAACGAATAAATTTTTGCGTCACTTCGAGTTCGTCATAACGAAGTTCAAATCATACGTTTCCCTGGGCAATAATAAGGAATTTAATGAATTATTTAAAGAGAAATTTCACGCAAAAATGGTGGCAATAGAAATGATAATTCAATTCTTTACCCTGCAGTCAGTACATGGTACCATTTGGCATGGATTCATTATGCAAATTAAGTCAGACTAAACGGTCTGCATGGTCATGATGGACCCCAACATCACAATTTATTTATATGTCCCGTATTTGGAACTTTGACGAGGAGGATAGCCGACCAAGGAATCGAACCTGGGTCAACCGAATGCAAGACGAGAATTCTAACCTCTAAGCCATCTTGACAAATTGTGTGGTCATCACACAAAACGAGGTAACGACAATAAAAGTAAAATGCTGATAAAAGAAAAATTTTAAATAAAACCATCTCTGAGAAGTCAGCAATCAACTAGTGACATGCATAAACATTATACTTATAAATACAAATAGAGTGATCGATCTTGACAGTCTGGTTAGCATATAGACAGATCATTTTACAGGCTACTGTACATTTCAATTTTATTCTAATAACTTCTTTGTTTATTTCTCCATTTCATCATGCTTAAACAAAAATGTTAGTGACATTGCTTATGCTGCATACACTGCATGCTGCATAAACAAACTCCGCTGGGTATCTCATGGTAAGCATTGATAATGTGATAAACAGCGAGTGAACAGTCAATGACATTACAAGGTTACGGTTTTTTTTTCTGTAATAGATTTAATTTCATAATAGACCATGTTAGTGCCAGACTCAACAGTTAACTGCTATAAAATTAATAAGAAAAAAATTAAGAAATTAGGAAAGATTAGGGTCATTTACTGATTTTTTTTACCACTGAATGAGTACAGTTCTTCAATTGACCACCTGTCTGATAATACCTTTTAGGTAGGGCGTTAGTCTGAAATTATGGAAAATACAAGTACCCGAGGTCAGATTTGCATTTTACACGAAAAAGAAGTATTCTTTGGAAATGCATCAGTATAGACTTTCCATTTGCCTCATCAAGAGCTACGTTAATAAATATGAAATTGCACCTGAAGGGCACGCGAAAGTGGTTTGAATCTAAAATGGCACCTGCAGCCTACAATTTTAATTGGCAGGTTATGCATTAAGGACACCTACTTCTTTCACTTGCTCTTACCACTGCACTTCAACGACTACATTCGATTGAGGCCAAGAGTTTATTGAAACTAAAGTTTGTTTTCAATCAACTTCTGGCCTCATTCGAGCAGTTCTCACTTGAAAATATGTATTTATACGTACTTCATCTACCGTCTTGAGCAGTAGTCTGTCAGAGCATCGTCACAAAAACGCCTTCGCAAACAATAAGCTAAACTTTTTGGATTCCACTGCTGCTTTTGTACTCCTAAGATTACTTCACTGCCTAAATCAACATCTACAACTATCAGCAGCTGACAAGGTTAACGGTGAAAAGCAATGCAATTACGTTAGAAGACCCGTTTCTGAGTCCATAAAAAAGTCCACAACACTTTCCATCGGGTCACAACGATTATCTGTACTCATTATAAGAACTGCTGTTCTCATCTGTATTCATTGTACGAACTCGGCAATTCCTTTACGGCATTCACCCGTAATCTTTGGCAATAATCAGCTCCAGTCATTTTGTAGGAATGACTGACAATGGAGCGAGAGGTTACTAAAACATTCTGAATCAGCAGCTTTTCTTTTTAGTCGCATTCAATTTACATCCATACATGGCATTCGCAGAACTCAAACACGTGCTGGGACGCCAGCAGCTTTGGCAGTAGCTAAGTGGTAGCCAATAGGTGCGTTTGCATCTAGGTCACACAAAATCCGTCATTCCTATTGGCTACCACTTAGCTACTGCCACAACAGCTGGCGTCCCAGCACTTGTTTGAGTTTCCCTAATATTTCACGTTCACACACATTTGTGTCCGTACTATTTTTCACACCGCAATGGCGAGGCTTTTAGCGACAATTTAGTCATCTACTCATGATCTCAACGTACAGGTATAATCAGAGCGATCATTCTAAACACGCTTAGTCTGCAACGTCGAGCAAATGAAGAAGAAAAAAAATTTATGACCACATCAGTATTTGTCACTCCTGAACTTCTCTTCTAAATCTGTTCACGAAATCCCACCACATTCCTCAATTTGCAAAAATCCCCAAAAGCTTCTTGTTCGATGGACCATTCCCATTATTCGCCACACAGCCTCCACTCAGCACTTTGAGTAGATTCGATTCGATTCGCTATAAGGACATTTTTGGCACTATTTTGGACTTGCCCGTGATGCATGCGGAAACTGCATATTTAAGCCAATTTTCGAAGTGGCTCAGCCAGCCAATGGGCTCGTCAAAAACAGCTAACTGTTGACAACGCATCTTATTTACGAAAAACCCCTCTTGCACACGCTCCGCGTCAGTCGTCGCTGCACAAAGCTTATTTCGACGAGCATATTGGCAGCCTGGCAACGACTTCAAAAGCAGATAATAGTCGGTGCCATGCAATTCCACATCCACAGTAAACACAATCTTCAGCAAACATGCATGCACGAAAACTGAACGAAAAGGGGAAAAAAAGGTTGAGCAAACGTGTGCAAACAGCAAGGTGCAAACAATGAACACGGAGAGAGAGAGCCTGCCATACAATAAAACTAATAAAATGAAGAAAACCAAAGGCGCGTGCACATTCCACTTCTTAAATTCAAATATTTTAAGTTTGAGTGGCAAATGCAATCGAGTCGCCATCTGCGAGAAGCCGAGCAAACGAATCTCGTTAGGAAGACAATCTTTTTTTAGAGAGACAGCAGCGCCATCTGCCGTATCGTGGTTCCCAAAAAGGTACCTACAATGTTTCAGTTAAATTTAAACGGCTATGGGATCACGTGGTATTGTCAACAACCTTAAGTTAACACTCGAATAACTACACTTAATACGGTTTTATTTGCAGATCAGACGCACATTGGATATTAAATTTGAAAAAAAAAAGTTCGCAAAATTCTCATTTCGAAGAGACTCGGGAGACTCGAAAGAAAACAAAACCTAACAAACTGCCTTTCGGGGTTGCGAACAAACAAAAGATTCCGAAAATGTTGACCAACAAGAAAAATTTATTTTGCAAAACTTTTTTGGGCCCCCTCGCGTGTTGGCATTACCGGTACGACTTCCACCGACATGCACAGAAGTAGCCTACACGAAACAAAAAAAAAGTACGAAAACGTTAACCGATGTAAAAAATAAAATACATGTAAATCGACTGCATTAATTTTTTGTCCATTTTTATATTTGAAAATGTATCGTTCTGGAACATTTAGTTTTATATTTATTTGCATTGTTCAATATTTATACATTACAAACTTAACACGTCTAAGTAGGTCGCAGTTTAACTTTTACCATACACTTAATCAGTAATTGGTCTAAAACGTTTAGGAACAAAGGGAATAAACAGTTTAGACGATCGATACAATGTTAGATGAGTCATAGTTTATTGCCATATTAACAAACGGAACGTTGCCACCGTGGTATCGCGCTACAAAAAAGCATTTTGGAAGTGTTTAAAATATCGGTAGATCCTTCTGCTTCTTGAAAAATTGAACAACAGAAATGGTAAGCACGTCGGTAAACCTTAAATGGCTTCTAATTGAATTTGAGTACCCTCTATATCGAAATTTCGCGAGGCAACGAACGTATGCTGTATTCACAACCAAGCAATTGTTGCAAGTTAATCTGTTCATTTATTGCAATTATAATGATCACAAAGTTTTAAAAATGAGCAACACATTTGCAAATGACGGACGACAAGGCTGTGTAACGACATGTCTTTTTGGACATGTCTATTGTGAACCATTCAACTACACAAAAAAAACGTTGACGTTTTCAAGATGGCGTCAACGACCGTTTATGTCTTCAATTTCTTGGTTGTGAATACAGCATGATACCACGACTTAAACCTGATTGATGAAAAAGTGTTACAAATGGGAAACTATGATAAATGACGTCATTAAAGAAATCCAGTTTAAGCATGACTATGTCTTTTTAATGGATTGTCACACGTCAATTTCTGTCAATGGTTCAAGGTGTCGATGACGGATACAGCATTTCTTTAACCTCTATAACTCAATAAAATCTATCTTTGAGAATCTATGAGGCGTAGCATTATCTCGCAAAGATGTCCAGTGGCAAGAGCAAAAACAATAATGTGTTTATAATAACAATTGATATGATAAGGAATGGTGTATTGGCACCTGCGTAGTGATGATAATTGCATCAAATATTTGGGGTTCGCATGATAGGCATTTGACATGTTTGGTAACCCGTTGGCCTACTCAACCACGAAAGGCTACATTCCTCACCTAAAGCACTATGCTGCATAACGAAGGCAGACATGCATGGTTTATGGCCATTCATCTTTTCATGCGGCAATATGTTAACATGTCAATAGATTGTTCCCGCAAAAAAACACTTAAAGTACTGACTAAAGAATGACGGTTGAAAGATTTCCATAAATTATGTCTACAGAAATAGAAAGTTTGGAAACTCGCTGCTCATAGGTCGCCTGCATTTAACCAGTTTTCACCAAATCTCAGAAGATTACACTTCTTGATGCCTAAGATGCTCAACAGCTCCCAGAAAATTAGATTTGAATTTACAATTGGGGTACTCGGAAGCTTTGTGGATCGCACCTATCAGCGAGTCGAATTTGCACACGCGACTTCACGGCAGCCAAAGTGCGATTCGCAAAGCTTGTCAGAATATTTTGAACTCCTAATATAACTCATTGTTAATGTAAAATATGAAATAAAATTCGTATTTTTTCGAGCCTAGTCAGATTTACTGCTGGAAGCCTAAAACGGATTACGGGTTATCCATTGTTTAAAAGATTAAAATCACTAAATGCTGCTGATTGTGTTTTTTTTAGGAAGGCTCAGTGAAATCCTGTTTCATTGACAAACATGTTGAACCCAGTTCACCCCTCGATGCGTGACGGCAGCTTTTTAACCAATGTTTTTTTGTACAGTAGGCACAAATATGCAGACAAACGTCACCCTATCGCGGCATTCTTACCCAAGTTTAATATTACTGCGGGTTTCTAATTTAGCAAATAATCCTCGATTAAGGCAGATGAAACGCATACTTTAAAAATTACAATAAATTGTGAAATGTCACGTAGTTAATAATATTGTGCGGTAGATGGCACCGCCTTCACCTTACATCTGCGCTTTCTTCCACAAACCAATAAAATAGGGGACCATCCATAAATCATGTTCTTGTCGCCTGTAGAGGATGAGGGAGGCCCCATTTGTCATGGATGCAACACGGGGAGGACTGCGTTCCATCATGGACGAAAGGTTACATTTAAGTGCTAAAAAAAGCTAAAAATAGACAACTTTTACACAATTTCGTTCGCGTTCCGTCCGATCATACCGCAAGATCAGCTGCCAAAGGATCAGTGAATTTCAGAAATTTCGAGCACATCCAAATTTCATTACAGGCATTACAAATCGAACCGAGTGTCCGAAAACGTAATTTTAGGGAAGGAGCGTGCGACAGTCTAGTCCAAAAACAGAGGGTGGCCACAAAATGTTCATTTTTCAATTTCCACGGACTAAAATTCAAAAATCCCCGACTAAAACTTATTCGTTAAAGCATATCAATTTTGTTGTCATAATGAAAAATAATAATAAAAAACAGTTGCAACGAGAAGCTTGGCAAAACGCTAAATTTTGTTACGAGTCTAGCTGAAGAGGATTGAGGATGGAGCTGCTAGCAAATCGAGTTGCACGGATATAGCATTTCGCTTTTATTTGGAAAAACTTCCCCGACATTTCCACGACCACTTTTTTCCCCATGACTTCCCCGACCTGTGGCCACCCTGAAAAACAACAGCAGCAAATGGTTAAAAATCGATCTAAATCCACCTGCTAGCAAACCGAGTTGCACGGATGATAGCATTTCGTGTTTATTTGGAAAAATTTCCCTGACATTTCCACGACCACTTTTTTTCCCCTGACTTCCCTGACCCGTGGCCTCCCTGAAAAACCACAGCAAAATGTTAAAAATCGATCCAAATCCACCTGCCAGCAAACTGAGTTGCACGGATACAGCATTTCGCTTTTATTTGGAAAAATTTCCCCGACATTTCCACGACCACTTTTTTTTCCCCTGACTTCCCTGACCTGTGGCCACCCTGAAAAACATCAGCAAATGGTTACAAATCGATCCAAATCCACCTGCTAGCAAACCGAGTTGCACGGATGATAGCATTTCGCTTTTATTTGAAAAAATTTCCCCGACATTTCCACGACCAATTTTTTCCCCCTGACTTCCATGACCAGTGGCCACCCTGAAAAACAACAGCAAACGGTTTTAAAAATCGATCCAAATCAGAACGAGGGATTTCCCCAATGAGCCCTCGGCTAAAATCGTCCTTCTTGACCTTTCACCTTTACCCCTGGCAATTTCACCAAAAAAAACTCCACATCCCTACGGGAACGACAGGAAGGGAGGACAAGAGGCGCAACAGGACAAAAGCTTTCAAAAACTTCCGACCACAATGGTCACCGTTGGCCAGCCGTCCGTGGCGCCACCAGCGGCGATGCATCGACAAACCGGCTCCGGGGAAGGGGTTGTTAAAAAAGTGATTCGGACCCAATTTTTTCGGTGAAAAACAGTGCGTTTATCCACTTTTCCTGCCGCAAATTCGATCGTGGCTCAACTTGGCCTCCTGCCACACGTTCGACGCGTAGGAAGCAACAAGGCCTACGTTGCCACGCGCCGCAAAACGCTTGTTGAACTCGAAGCTAGGCCTAGTTGGGGAAAAAATAGAAAACGAAACGGAACGGTCATCTTACCATATCTTTGGTCATGCTACGCTGGCATCGGGCAGCGCCTCGGCAATAGTATCCCAAAATTCGCGGTCAATTACATAACACGCACCACCGTGATGGAAGAGAAGAAGCTATCGAGACTTTCGAAATTTGCGGCTATTAGTTGCGCGAGCACATTTTTCTTGGGTTTCCGAATTCGCGAAAAATCGATGCGGGCACGAGTACGCGGCACTTTGACTTTTTTTTTTTTTCACATCCACAACGAATGGTAGCCAGCGTCGCACTTTCTTATTATTATATTTTTTTTTTCGTAGGGGGGAACGAGGAATGAGTACCGCACTCGCTCCACTCTCTCTGACGAACAGAAAGCAAAAGCAGACAAAGGAAAAATTGGACCCAGCGAATCCTGCGAGGACGAGGCCATTCGCGGAAAGAGGGGTGCAACGTTTCAAGAAGCTACCCCTAGGAAGGGGGGAACGCTTGCAGCAGCTCGAAATCGTAACCTGTTGCGCATCTGACGAAAACCGTAAAATTTTCTGCACGCTATACTAAGGCCAGGAAAAGTGGATTGCCAAAAGAAGGAGGGAGAGAGAAGAGTTTAATCGACGGCATTAAAATCGTAAGAAGGGTCTATTTCTGGAGACTGCTCCTCCCCAACTTTGGCCCATTAATTTCCCGTCGGAAGCGCCGCCTATCTCGCGCGTGCTCATTAAACAGCCATTTGCGTATGCAGAAAAAAAAATATTAGTTATTCGGTTATAATATTAAGTTATGCCATTTCGAAAATTTACGACCAGAAACGTTCATAAAAAAAATCTCGTAACTCTACAAGTTCGTGGTATTCTATTTCAGCTCAGTTCCCGGCAGCCAGCGCGTTTGAGGGGCCGTCCATAAAACGTGGACGTCGATGGAGGGGCCGTCCATAAATCGTGGGCGTCGATGGAGGGGTTGAAGTTCGTTGAACAAAAGCACACACAAAAGGAATGCGTTAACAATCCCCATTACCAATGGGGAACTCGGTCAGAAGCTTTTGCGAATCGCGCTAATAGCAGTCGTGAAGTCGATTCAATTTTCAATTCAATTCATTACTCTGCAGTTCAGGAAGGGGGGGGGGGGGTCATTTTTTGCAATTAAAGTCAGACTAAGCAGTCTGGTCATTGTGGACCCCAACATCACAATTACATGCAAATAAATTTCCCCGTATTTGGGACTTTCACCAGGAGGATGCATGGGATGGGACAGGAAGACGGGAGTCACGTACAATGGTTTCAAAATTCATTCGAGGTTATCATTGTTTACAAATCCATTAGCAAATTCATTTTAAACACGTGACTTCGCGACTGCCAAAATTCGATAGCTTCTGTCACATGTTACAGTACCCCCTGCTAGATTTTGCCATCATGTCGAATGTGCAACAAGAACCATCACGATCACCGCTTCAGCAACTTGCCAGATTATGGGATTTAAAAAAAAAAAACTGACTAAAACTGGCCAATGCGACGTCACACTTCCATCGTCCCATAAACGAAGCCAGTTGAGTGGGTACAATTTCCGACACAAAATCGCAACCCGACCTAGCGCACCCTATTTAAACCACCCCTCACTATACGGGGACTCCCTTTCTCATCGCGAGGCCATAATGCTCACCTAAGGAACAGGTGTGACTACCCCACAGCTTCCAAGGCGGCCCCAATTTCTCCCCAGTCCTCGAGCCCCAGCTAGCACAAGAGCTCTGGACTTGTTGTGGGGGGAATAACCTACATCCTCCACAAGACGATAAGAAGGATAGGTCGAGAGGACGAGGGGGAAAAGGAAATTTAAAAAAAAAAATACATTTTTTGCGCATTTAACTCGAGTCGCAACGCCTTATTTTTCAGGAACACACTCCCTTTTTGATAACGAGCGCGCATTCACGGACTTTGTTGTTCAAAAAGTTTCCTCGAAACGTAATCTTATTTTTCTATTTATAAATTTGCCGTTGGAGAACGGAGTCTTCTCCGACAAAACGCTGCTAAAGAAAACTTGAAAAAGTCAAAGACCGATGTCACTGACTAGAAAAACGAAGACAAAAAAAAAGTGGAAAATGGCTTCTCCCGTTCGTGAAACCATTGCAGGTTCACCGTCTGAGGTAGCCTTGAAAGCGAAACAAGCAGCAGTGGGAATAAAAAAAGACAAAAACGATATTTTTACTCCATCCCCTTCTTTTCCAACACAATCCGTTTCGTTTTTGTTAAACCTCATGAACGGCTTGCCGTCTTCAGACGCATCCCCGTTTCAGACAGAAGTGACCCAACTCCAAAACTATTCCGTTTTTAAAGTTCAAGCAAGTTATAAAAGTGAAAATGTTGTTTAGATGTGTCGCTTTTACTGAACACGCAACTCATTTTGCTTGCCTTAGTAGGGGTACTCAAATCTGTAGATTGAGGCCAGCAGTTTTGCCTGCCTGTAAGTGGTTTGAACAATTTTGCTGA
>JAQGBX010000377.1:0-38046 GCA_034698745.1 Megaphyllum sjaelandicum | reverse complement strand
CCCCCTCCCTAGTATGATTAATCCGAACATAATTCCGCGCCTTATACTGTAATATACTCGTGGAGAAAACTGCGTGATGCGACGCTTTTTCCGTAAATTATCGCAATATGGCGAAACATCCTGGTACGATTTTAAGTCTGTGAAATCTTAGCTCCATCGATAATAGAATTTAACGATCGTGAGAAATAAATATTGCCGAAGCGATTAGCTTATGTTGCATTTTTCAGGCGGAACGAGTGTCGTCATGTTTTTACAATCGACCAGAACGAAGATTTTTTTTTTCTGAATAGATGGATATGTCAAAAACTGATGCTCCGAACTCAAAGACCGAGGCCTTCAGCGCGCAATCTGAAGTCTGAGTTCCTCGGTATAATTATTGTTGTCCTTGATTCCCTTCTTCGAGAATTTTTAATATCAGGAAAGGCTGATGCTTTTCCAGAATTTTGCTTTTGCCCGATGTTCTGTCAGGTCCAGATATTTTTCCTAAAAAATGGACTTAGTTTTATCAAATCCCCCATATCTATTGTTCTCCACAAGATTGCTTATTTCCAAACTATTCAGACTCAAAAACAACAAAAAGGCAAATTGTTTTAAAGATACCTTCAACATTGAATCTTACCGCCGTGAAACTATAAAGTTCCTGAAATGTGTCCTGAATTTGGACTACAGAAGTCCAAAATCAGGACCACGACCAATATCAATTTTTCACAAAATTCTGTGGATCGTTTATTTCTAAGCTATACTCAATCGTTTCGAAGATAGATAATCATAAATTGTAAAAATTATAATAATGTGAAGGTAGTTTAGTAGTACGTGTGCTTTTTTAAAAGCAATTTTATTTTCGTGGTAAACGTTTGAAAATAGTTACCATGCAAATAATTTGGTTTGGAACTAGTTTTCTAATATTTTAGTTTGGTATAGTAGTCTTCGAGAAGATTAAAAATATTGCTAAACTTTTTGAACACATTTGAAATGTTTGAAAACTGTATTATTGACGTTTTTTGGTAATAGATTTCGAACAATTGTTTGGTAATAGTTGCCTGTAGTTGGGTGACAGCATTTAAATATTTTTGGCAGGTTTTTTACTCGAGTAACTTCAGTTATTTAATTTGTGGGCACATATTGCAATTATCGCCACTAACTGTCCTTAAATTCCTCCATGATGTTTTCGGAACGATTGAACAAAAGTTTTATCGAAAGTTTGTGGTGTGGACGCATGTTTTTTTTTTACACGAATCTCGCGAGTGTGAAATTACACGTATACAAGTAGCCTACTTCCGGAACTTGTATTTGTTGAAAAGAATATTTCACAAACGCCACGGGATACACGCGAGTTGTAGAGCAATGTTTAAAAATGGATTTTTAAGCAATTTTGCATTAATATCTTAAGTAAGTTTATCGGTCGCTGGGTTACGAAGCCCTTATTTATTTATTCCCAGATTCGCCCATCCGGTTTTAATTTTAGTAATGTTTGCATCTTGCATGCACGCTGCATCCGCAACCTGCACCGAGCGAGGTCAACCGTGAAAACTGCTAATTTTCAGTACTCTGCCGATTAAAAAAAAAAACCAAAAGCAACACGTTCGAAATTACGCGGAATTCGAAGAAGAGTTCATAATTTAACCGTACTCTTATTTAATCACGGTTTACGTCTGAGGGTTGGTTTATTTTTGGAGTAAAACAGGGTTACCCCAGACATGGAAAACCTGGAAAAGTCGGGGAAATTCAACGTTGTCACGATCCTAAAACTTTTTAAAATTTACCCCGTACAATTTGGCGATATTTTCAACAGTTTCAAAGGACAAATCTGTGAAATTTTCTACGTTTTCCGAATACAAATTTGTAAAATTTTCAACAAAAAATGTCACGCTAGTTACGCTAATTTAGTTACTAAGTAAAAATTTCAAAACATTTTCATGCTAATTTTGTACGATTTTCTACATTTTTTCATTCTAATTTTTTAAAAAATTTCCAAAAAACAATTTGATCCAATTTTTGTAAAAAAATTAAACAAACAAAAATTATCTTAACTTTATACAAAATTTGTTCCTAATTTTGTAAAAAATTTAAAAATTTTCATCTTTATTTAGCAAAAAAAAAAAAATTCAAAAAAAGTTTCATTCTAACTTTGCAATTTAATTAGTACAAAAAATTTCAGAGAAAAAGTTTTAAACCTAATTTTGTCAAAACTTTCATCTTATTTTTTTTTAAATGTTGAATCGTGGATAACATTGCCATACTTTTGTTACTCGTGACCTTGTCAATGGTCAGGGAAATTTGATTAAAACCCTATAGAAAAGTCAATGAAATTGAAATTGAAATTTCAGGGGGAACCCAGTAACAAAAAGCACTTTGGGTTAATTTGTCGGCCTAGCTGTCCTATTTATAATTTTGAGCTATAGTTTCGATAGGTTGCGTTAAATTAGACGCCGAATTTGTGAAATAGGAGCGACGGGATGTTTTTGTTATTACTTAGGATCGTACAATAGGTGTTTGCAAATGTTTTGCCTCTCGAGCGATTACCAATCGCGGATTTCGATAAGTGTTATTTTTTCCGGTACAAAGTGTAACTTAATACGATTCGCATCAGATGTATGCTCTAAATTTTTAAGCGCGCAAAAACTCCGTACTGTAATATAATCTGGATTTGAAATGAAACTATAAACCTGCAGGTTTGAATCCTTTGAATTCAATTCGGGTCCCTAAAAGTTGGGACATGCAGTCTGTACAATCGTGGTACAATTCAGAAGTTGCGTTCATTAAGTTTTCGCATCCATTTTTTTGTTCTAAAAAAGCCGGCTGTATGGATTTTAAGGAAATTTAGTAGAAAAATCCGTCAGGAATGATTGCAGAATTTTTTCCAATAAATTTCATAAAAATCCATACAGTCGTTTTTTTTTTCTTTTCTTTCTAAAGAAATGACTTTTCTGGGCTTCATTCCGTGGGCAACTTTTCACAAACTAAGAATCGCAAGGGATATTTCTCATCAACTTCCGTTTATGGTTTGAAGTTTGTGAGGGCGCATCTCTGAATCGGTATTCGGAAAAGTGTTACGGTGAAACCTGTTAAGAGTGACCACCAAAAAATGCTATGCTGGTCACTGTACACAGGTGGTCAATATTATACAAAGAAGGCCTGCATTAAATTAAAATAATGAACATGCGTGTACACTGCACTTATACATGAAGACTGCAATACCCGTAGTAAAAAACCACAAAACCAAAAAAAAAAGTACAGAATCATCATGTCCAAGTGTTAAAGCAACATGTAATATGACCAGCAGGTCCAGCACGTGACTAATCCGTTATCTGGTCACTTTTTAAGGTACATTGGTAATGTAAAAATTGCAAAAAAAAGACAACACACACTGCATGGTCACTGTACGCAATAGACAGGTGGTCACTATGCAGAGAATTTTTATGAAGGAAATGTACGCTAGAAAAAACAATACACTAAAAGTGGTCACTTTTCCATGTTTTACTGTAGTCGGTTTTTTTTTCCTAAAGAATTGACTTTTCTGGGATTCATTCCGTGGACAACTTTTCATAAACTTAGAATCACTAGGAATATTTCTCATCAAATTCAGTTTATGGTTTGAAGTTTGTGATGCGTGACAAACCAGGCGCATCTCTGAATCAGTATTCGGAAATTAAGGCGTTACTTTCACGTAGTTTCGACGCAGTTCGTCCCATATCGGATGGACTCTCCAGACTATTGATGAAACAAGTTGAAATAACAGTGTGGCAATTATTTATCGATAAATAAATACACGAACGCGCTCTGAATACCCAAGAGCTACTTGGAGATATCCTTTTTCTGGGAATTGTTGGCCCGCGAGAAGGCGAGAGTTATAACCGGACTTCCCCCCCGTGATTTCATTTCGCCAAAAAGTGGTTACGCACCTCCTAAGGTGACGTCGTAATGACGCTTGAGCCCCTCATCCTCCCCGAAAAACTCTCATAAAATTGCCAAACATCGACCGACTTTTATTACTTTGGATTTTGCGGTTTGCTTCACCGGTCGGATGTACTTGGGCTCATCTTTTTTTTCTAACTTCTAAAAAGGTGAGTTTATATCGATGGGTTTTATACTTTTGTTAATTGTTAATTGGTGGTGAGGGTATGGTCGAATTTCGATTCAATGTCATCGCTAATTGCGTCGGTTACGCTCGGCTGATGTTGAATAATAACGATGTGAGTCACGGTGATTGTGCTTTTTGATTTTCAGTCGAACCTGAATTGAGCGTTGAATTTGAATTCGAGCATTTTTCTACATCCCCTCCCCCCACCCTCCCGAAAAAGTTGGTTTTGTTTCGGTTTTGTTCGTGAAAATGCCAAATTCGTGAAATCAGCCTTTGAGGAAAAACTCTCCAGGAGTTTTTTAAGGAATTTTTTTTTTTGAAAAAATTTATCCTCGAGGGTACGATGCTCTTCTGGGGAAATCTTTTCCTGTAGTGTGGTTAAAGTAGTTTTGGTTTGAAAAAATTGAAAAATTTGATAGTATCATGATAGGATATCGAAATTGTTTGGTTTGAAAAATATCATTAAAAAATTATAAAATTAAACAAAAACAACTGGGTTTCTGGTGTCAAATTCATATCCTGTTAGAAAGTCCATGGAGTTTTCTGCTTCGTATGATCTTAGACTTAATGTTAGACAGGAATCCCGCAGACCTGGGACAGTCAGGGAAGAAAGACTTATTTTGTTTGTGAAAGTCAGGGAAATTCAACGTTTTAATGTTGCCACGGTACAAAATTAATGCTTCTAGCGTGGTTCTTTTTCGAATTATTCCAGTACAAAGTTGCGAAATTTTCAACAGATTTCGAAGTTAAATTTGGAAAATGTTTAACGGTTTTTGTAAAGCTAAATTTGCCAATTTTTCAGCAGTTTTCGAGGTCAAATTTGACAAAATTTCAATAGTTTCCGAGGACTACTTTACAAAATTTACAACATTTTCAACAGTTTCATAGGATAAATTTGAAAAACATTCAACGTATTCAGACACAAATTTCTAAAAATTGGATTCAAAATATTGAATATTGTTATGGGTCAATTTTGCAAAATCGTGGATAACTTTGATCAGATGAAATTGTTTTGAAACGTTGGGAAAATTGCTTCAAAACGCTTGGAAAATAAAAAGTTTTGCTTCTTAAAATTAACAAGAAGTTTAATTTCTGTAAAGAATGTGGATTTGTCTCAGTGACATCTCTGGCATGCAATGCTTCAGATTTGTTGAATCTTCTTCCTGACCGACGTTTTTTACCTACGTATGTAATTTTCCCAACTCATTTACACAACATTGCGAAACGTAGTTTGCATAAATTGAAATCCGTAATGAAATCGTTATTGCATGAGATTGGCCGTTTTCAAAGAACAATGACCAGGAAAACCAAAAACTTCGTGAAATGAGATCGAGTGAAACTCTTGAGCATACTTTTTACTCGTCTCTTCAAAACTTCTGTAATGTACTAACTCTTTCGGTTTTTCATCCTTTTCTGCAGGCATTACTAACCCATCATGCTCCGCAGCTATTCCGTGGCCTGGCTGGCAACGGCCATCTTGGTAAGTCTGGCGGCGCTTTCCCGGCAGCAATGCTTCAGCGCCAACGACAACGCCATCTCAGAATCCACGTCTTCCAGCGTCAGCCAGTTGCTAGAAGGCTTCTCGGACTTCGCCATCAAGCTCTACAAGAACATCATCCAGTATGACGGAGCGGCCATGGACAACGTCTTCGTGTCGCCCATCAGCGTGTGGTCGGCGCTGACCGCCACCTACCTGGGAGCCAACAACCAGACGGCCACAGAGCTGGCTAATGCTTTGGGTTTGGGACGGGTGGATAAGGTCGGCGTGGCCAACGCCTACAAGGTTCTGAAGATCTGGTACTATCTTCGGACGGAGAACCAAGAGGCCAACTACACCTTTCGGATGGCCAACAAGCTCTTCTTCCAAGAGGAGGAACCCATCCGTCCTTGCATGCTCAAGCATTTCCAGTCGGAAATCAAGAAGGTAAACTTCGCCCGCAATCCAGAAGTCGCCAGGAACGTGATCAACCGATGGGTCGAGCAACAGACCAGCAATAAGATCAGGGATCTGATTCCGGCCGGCTATGTGGACCGCACCACCCGCATGATCCTCGTCAACGCAGCCTACTTCAAGGGCGATTGGGAGAAGGCTTTTGATCCGATGAACACGGACAAGGAGGACTTCTTCGTCAAGCCGGACAATGTCATCAGCGTGGACATGATGCGGCAAGAGGGTCTCTTCAACCTGGCCAAAAATACGCCTTTGGGCTGTTCAGCCCTGGAACTGCCCTACTCTGGAAGGGAACTGAGCATGTTTGTCTTGTTGCCCAATAAGGACCAGACTGCCGAGAACGTCGTCTCCAGACTTACCGGTGAGACCCTGCGCCAGCTTATAGCGCAGATGAGCCCGACAGACGTGAGCTTGGCACTGCCAAGATTCCACGTCGAACAATCTCTGGACCTGAAGGACAGCATCCAAGCTCTGGGAGTAAGGGACCTCTTCGATGCCATGTATGCTGATCTGTCAGGATTCACCGGGAAGGCAGACTTCTCCATTACCAATGTACGACACAAGACCTTCGTAAAGGTCAACGAGGAAGGCACCGAAGCCGCCGCTGCTACGGGACTTATCTCCTTCCGCAAGGGCACTTTCTTGGAACCCTTCACCGTCAATAGGCCATTCGTGTTTCTGATCAGAGACAATGTCTTGGACACTATTCTGTTTATTGGATTGATCCACAATCCGCATGAGTAGTCTCCGGCTTCGCAAAGACTCATTCACAAAGACTGTTCCTGTACAACTTTAGGGCCAAATGACAATTTTTGTAAATATTTATTAGTTTGTCATATTTGTTTGATTAAAAGTTTTGTTATCAGAATTATTGGACTGAGCAATTTTGTTTATGTAAGATCGTTGCAGAAATGCAGGAAATCAATGTATGGAAGTACGTCTATTGTATACGTCCTTTTGAGGTAAGTAGTTAACGAATGTTCTTCCTCAGGTGCCTGAACAAAGGTGTTTGTACCAGGAAATGGAACGAGTAAATCTTGTAATATTTGGAACTGGTTGAAGAAGTAACCTGTAGTGGTCAATTCTCTGCGGGAATTTTCCGAAGGTTGTTTCGGCATACAACTAAGTGTACGATAACTTTATTTGTCTAATTTTTCAACAGATTTATGGAGGCTGAACTATTTTGAGTAATTTAAAATTTGAAAATGTCAAGTTCCCAAATCCTAGTTATTTTTATTTCGTAATCTGTAGAAAAAGTTTAAATGTGTGTCAAAAAATCTTCGAAAAACATTCTGTAACTCAGAAAGCTAAAAAAAAATCCTGAAAATATAGTACATGTTAAAAAATTGTAGTTTTTTTTCAAAATTTATCAATGGAAATTTTGAAATATTGTTGTGGAAAATTTTTAAAAATTGACTCGGACAATTTTTGGATAATTTTGTAAAATCGGTTCAGGAAAATGTTGGCTATTTTTAAAAAATATTAGAAAATTTATTCAAAAATCTTCCTGAAATATTAGCCAAAATCAATTTGAAAATATGGAAAGTTTTGAAAATTGGGTTGTAGAAAAGTTTAACGTTTGGCAAAATTGGGCTTTGGAAAATTGAACATTTGGGAAAATTGGGTTGTGGAAAACACATGATTTTTGTCAAATATTATAAGATTCACTTTTTCAATTTGCAAAATTTATCGGAATTGGTTTGAATGTTTACGTTTCATGTCCCTTCTATTCAGTCCACATAGAACTTAAGAACCACTGTTGTAGAAAATGGACAGTAAAGTGCAAAATAGAACAACGTACTCTGGTACATGCCCTGGTATTTTATTAATTACAATCGTAAAAATGCAAGTTTTACCATTGCGTGACAATAAATTATTTCCACGATGTGATGACACATTCATGTTTGTCGTTTTATTAAGTTATTGACTTGTAATTTAAGCTGTTTTTCATTTATAATGGCAGACATCTGCATAAATATAATGACTTATAAAAACGTGTTGCCATCTTCCAAATATTAATGACTCATTAACGTCGCGTTAATGACATACTCGCAGAGTTGACTAACCGCTGATGTCATAGTCATGGGATGGTAACTGCTGTGGTTTAATGCGCTGGTCTTGATTGAAAATAATGGACACACGTGCCTACAGGGATTTCTTATCATCTGACAAGAGTTAAATCAGTAACACCTTTTTGAAAACTTGGAGCATTTCAACTTAGGATTACTGTAGAAAACGTTAGGATTTATATGCAGAAGCTAAAGTAGGAAGGGTCTTCATTAAGTTTTCAAAATATATTTTTTTTTTAAAACGGCTGTATGGATTTTAATTAAATTTGGTAGAGAAATCCACGTAAATATCAACTTTTATTTTTTAAAAAAGTCCATTTTGTTTGGTGCATTTTTGGGAACGATTGTTTACCTCGCTTAAAAAAACGTTCGAGGCACTCAACGCCCACTTCTCTCGCAATCTTTCGCACTTTCAACGTCCATTTCTCGACTGACCAAGCCACTTCTAGACCGAGTCAATATATCTCCTCGGACGCCATCTTTGCGCACCAATTTTAAGCACTTGGAATTTTTGAAACGTATCTTTTAATGTTGAAATATGTTTCAGAAATGATGGAATGTTAAATTTATTAAGTCGATCATCCTCGAGTGGCTGAAGTAAATAATGTTTTTTAAATGACGAGTAAATGTCGCGCAATTTTTATAAACATATTGGTTATGAGGAAACAAGTTTTACTGCTTACAAATTAAGTTTATGGTAAATTATGAAAATAATTGACTCGAAAGTGACATTTCCCAACGGGAAAAAAAACCTTTACAACAAAGCAGAGAGAACTCAAATTTATTGCAAATATACGTAATTTTATTCAACAAACACTCCATTTTTCTGAAAATAACATTACATTTATTGTTTCATTAAAAAAATTGGGTATGGTGATTAATAATAATAGCAATTTTAAAAAATAATAGTTTATAACGTTTTTAAATAGTTTAAAAAAATTAAATTAACAAACTATTAAAAAAAGGTGCAGTGTTTCGCGCTAATTAGCACATTGCAAAAGCAATAAAATCTGCTTATATCACTTGACATTCTTCCGATTCAGAAAGCAATATATAAATGAAAGCCAATAAAAGAGCCCGGATATACACGTAGTTGATATTGGCGTTTGTAGTTTGTACTAGTTTGCCAAACACGCGTTAATTGTTGATAAGCTCAAAATGTTCGATCATTAATAATGAAATGGAGATGGGAACAAAAAAGGGATTAATTTTCGTAGGATGAAGATGATGATAAAATGATGGCCGAACAACTAGAGCAACATTGTGGAATCTCATTAAGTATACAATTAGTTTTATATGAATTTCGGATAATACGAACTCATTTGCAGTCCCCGTCATTTGCGAAATGTTCAACTTTTTCCGAAGACAGATTTGCAAAATTGTTCACATTTTCCGAGCACAAACTTGTAGTAACATTTTCAACAGTTTCTGAGGAAAAATTCGTAAAATTTTCCACGTTTTCCGAGCTAAACTTTTCACAATTTGCAACTGTTTTCGAGTACAAATTTGCAAGATTTTCAACCTTTTCAAGCGCACATTTTCAAAATGTTTTCGAGTACAGATTTGTAAATGTTTACGAAGAGAAATTTGCAAGATATTCAATAGATTCCGAAGACGAAGATGCAAAATTCTCAACCTTTTCAAATTACGATGCTAATTTTTCAGTATTTGCAAATGTTAATTTTGAAACTATTAAAAAACCCTGAAGGAATTTATCGGATTTCAAATGTTACACATTTTTGGTTAAAACGAATGAATTTTCGACGTCTCGCGAACATTCGCGCTTCGATTTCATCCAAACTTTGATAAAACTTTAGTTCTTATCGTTGGTAACTTCTGATAATACGAACTGCGGTTTAAACGAACAAAATTCGTCTTAACGAAGTTTAACTGTACAATAGTAGTATGAAAACAATGCTGTGGAAGTTTTTGATTCAACAGGCTTCATCACCTGTATTTCTGATTTATCATCCATAAAATTAAATTTTTCAATGGCCTATTGACTCTTCCAGAGGTTGATGTCATTGATCCTCCGATACCACTTGATCATGATCATTGATCATGCCCAATATGTCATTTTTAGGGGTCAGTTTCGCTTGGCCAAGAAGTTTGTGATCCAACGGTCTCTCATGTTCATTTCATTTTAAACTCACTTCACTCTGCAGCTGGATTTCTAATCAGGCCGATGAACAGGACAATGTTCTGCACCTTGTCCCTTATGAGGAACACGAATGGCCTGTTGACCAGAAATGATTTGGACAGTTTGATGCTGTAGGTTGTGATGAGGGACGTGGCAGCAGCCGCTTCTGTCCCTTCTTCATTGACTTCGATGAAGGCCTTGTGTCGGATGGCTTCAACGTAGGAACCGGATCGTCCGGTGAAGCCGGACAGGTCAGCGCGGGTGGGCTGGAAAAGGTCCCGGATCCCCATGTTAGACAGGGTGTTGGCCAAGTCCATGGTCTCCTCTATCTTGAACTTGGGCATGACCAAACTCACCAGATCTGGACTAAGCCTGTGGAGAAGGCTGTCCAGAGCCGTCCCGGACATCTTCGGGACGAGTTCCTCCACTGTAGAGTCTGACAGCAAGATGACCATGCTGACTTCCTTTCCAGCGTAGGGTAACTCCACGGCCTTGACGCCCAAGAAGATGTCTTCAGCGTAGGGAAAGGTCTCCTCCATATACATCATGGGAGTAAGCTGGCTCTTGTTGGGCTCCACGAAGAAGTTGCGCTTGAAGGTGTGCTGCGGGGCGAACGGGGTCTCCCAGAAACCCTTGAAATAAGCAGCATTGGCGATGATCATCTTGGTTTGGTCAGTCACGGATCGCATGGGGAGCAGATCTTTGATCTTGTTGTTAGTCTGGGCTTCGATCCACCGATTGATGGACATCCTGGCAGCTTCCGCATGTCCGGCAAAGTCCTTGCATTCTATCTCTGTCTGCAAGTTCCTCTGGATGCAATCCCTGATGGTCGTGCTCTTGTCGAAGTACAGCTTGTTGGCGATATTCAGCGTGTAATTGGAGTTCCGGTTCTTGGAGAAATCCTGGAGCATTCCCAAGAAGGTGTTGGCCACGCCGCCCTTGCTGGCGCTGATGCCCAGTGCCTTGGCCATCTCGGCTTCGGTGACTCCCTGAGCGCCGAGGTACGTCACCATCAGGGCTGACCAGATACTGACCGGACTGAAAAAGATGTTGTCCAAGGGGCTTTGGACGCCCTTGCTGATGCCCTTAAACAGCTCTACGGCAAAGTCCGAGTAGCCTTTCACCACGCTGCTGACGCTGACTTGCTCCAAGTCATTGGCGCTGAAGCACTGCGCCCTAGAGGGCGACGCCATGGAAAGGACGGCCAAGATGATTGCGCCCCAAAGACATGTTGGACTGGATTTTGACATTGCGGTGCTTTGTGCTTTAATCCTTGAATGAGAAAACAATGAAAATCAGCTGATGTACATAAGTAAAAATCCACGTTTTTTTAACATGATCACACCTTAACATTCTAATTTGTATTTCTGTATTTTTAAATGACGAAATTTTAGTTTATTATCAAATTGATATATTTTTGGAAGGCAAACCCCAAAATACATAAGACTTATAAACGTATACATGATAAGAACGTTTTATCCGCATTCCGTCTAATTTTCACACATTTGAATACACATTTTGTAAATATTGAAATGATTCATGAAATGAAACGTCACTTGCTTTCGTGATGTATTTCTTTTGAAATTTTCCTATAGTGACTTACGTTTTGAAAATAAACGATGAAGTTATTAAAAGTTATTGAATTCGGAAAGTTTTAAAATTTTTGGTATGTCTTTATGATCTAGAAAGGGGTATGTCTTAAAGAACTAGGGACACTAAGCAGGGTACTGAACTGGATATACTGTACTAAACGATATCTTTTTTTTGGAATTTGTAAATTTCTGAAAATAATTGTTCAAAAATTTAAAAGGAAATTTAACTATTTTATTTCAAACTTTTGGAAAATTATTTCCAGATGCCCAATTTGGATCAAATCGGATCAAATTTGGATTAAAAATTACATAATTTTCATAATTCGCAGTTTTTTTGAATTTGCATTATTTCTGGAAATAATTTGGCAAAAGCTTGAAATTCAAACTTTTGCAAAATTATTTCCAGAAATTTGTAAATTCCAAAAAACTCCGAATTATGAAAATTTAATTATGAAAATAAATTGGAAATTTTTGAAAAGCAAAATCTGCGAGTTTTTGAAAAACAAAATCTGCGAGTTTTTGAAAAACAAAATCTGCGAGTTTTTGAAAATCAAAATCTCCAACTTTTTTGAAAATAAATCGCACATTTTTGAGAAAAAAAATCGGACATTGTTGGAAAAAATATCGAAAATTGTTGAAACCGATTCGCAAATTTTTGAAAAAGCACAACATGCAAATCGGAAATTTTTTAAAGTTAAATTCATTAATTAAAAAAATCTGCAATTTAGCACCAAACTTCGCAGATGTACGGCAATTTGCAAATATTTCCACAGAGGATGGAATATCGCAAATCCGTTAAACTTACATCAAAACTTCAACATCTATTTTTTCCGGGCCTCCTCTCCTCGGCATGTACCCTGGTGCTTCCCACCCCTGACACTTCCCACCCCTGACACTTCCCACCCCTGACACTTTTCGTCAAGCTATACCGCTATACTGAACCGTAAAGTAAAACAAAAACTCGATTTCCAAAACTATAAACTCAGTTACCGTTCCTGAAAACATCCAATTCGAAACTTAAATCTTATAAAGCCAAAAAATTCCGACAACGTATCCCCCAACTCCGATCACGAAATTTATTTATTTTGACACTAAATTAACTAAAGGATACCCTAACGACCCATTAGCGGAATATTTACCATGCAGTTAAAGCTATTAATCGAGTACGATAAGGAAATCCTACCTCATAAGTGGAGTCTTGTTTGTCCAGAAGTTGGCTCAAAGTTGGTTTTGGGACAGCTCGTTTCGTCTCCCCTTCTGGCTTTATTCTACCTGTCCCGCACTCCTGGCACGTGTATTTGATGCACCGTGCACCCTCCGGAGCGGAACGTTACGTTACCCTGACGTCACCCAACAGGATTTTCCCTCCAATAAACAACCGAGTCGGTAGATCTTGCGTCAACGATGTTGTTGTTTTTGTGATCAATCTGCACGAAACTCCGATTTGATCCAGAGCAAAATGGGTGACGTCTGGCCAAAAAACCACCCCCATTTAATCAATTTTTGGTGTTCGTGGCAAATCAAAAAAAAAAACATGGTCTATGACGCGCTTATCGATGGTCGATGCGTCTTAATAATTCGCAGAAGGTCAACCATTTCCGTGTTGGTTTCACGTAGCAATAAAACTTTGATCGGAAGTTTCGATCAACGAAGTCTTTCAAAAGAAACGATAAAATTGTTGTCGTGAGTCATTATATTTCGGGGGACTTAGCCGCTCAATTTTTTGGGATGAAACATGATTTTCAAAATAAGTTACATACAGTTGATGTTGAAAAATAAATCTAATAACTTGAAAAAGTTGATTTTTTGATAAATAACACGAGGTCTTTTTCTTCACGTTTTTACCCCCAGAGTTACCTGGGTAGTTTTTGAGTTTCGGATGTCCTAAAAATGTCCGGAAAACCAAAATTTTTTTTTCATCAATAACGACTTGCATTAAAATTCTGATGCTGACGTCATTTCTCAGATTCTGATGATTAACTTCATTTGTTAAATTCTGATGATGATGGCATTCATTGAAATTTCGACGATGACGTCATTCCTTATATTCTGATGATTGCGGCATTCCTTATATTCTGATGATAACGGCATTCTTTAAGTTCTGATGATGACGTAATTCTTTAATGCCCATGATGACATTTTCTGAATTATCATGATTACGCGTCACTCCTTGAATTCTGATGATGGAGATATTCCTTAAATTCATCTAATAACGATGACTTTCATTAAAATTTCGATGATGACGTCATTCGTTATGTTCTGATGATGACGTAATTCTTTAATGCCCATGATATCATTTTCTGAATTATCATGATTACGTCACTCCTTAAATTCTGATGGAGATATTCCTTAAATTCTGGACATACAATGTACATACGAACAAATGCAAATGCGAATTGCTCGTATGTTGAACTTCATTCAGGGGGTGACAAAGAATGCATTTAGATGGGTCCTGGTTCATTGAATTTCACTGATCCATGAGACATACAGTACCCGTGAAATTAAAGAACATCCGTCGGAAATGCTCGAATGGGATACGAAAATTAAAATAACAATACCAACATGTATAGGTGTCCTCTTAAATTGGTGCAAGGTCCGGCACTCGCCCCAAAAAATGTCGTTATGAAGGGAGTGGGCAGCATTTTCGGATAAATTTAATGTAACATCTCGCCCATGGAGGATTGCGTAGAAAGTGAAATGGTGATATTTCCCATTGCAATGACGCAACATTTTGGCAGTTATTTTATAACGGAAGGATTTATGACTATGTTTTGCTAGAAAACTTTTCCTGGAGTTAGCAGTTTGTTGTTGTTTCTTCACTTTCTTCGACCTGTATAGCTGGAACTCATGTTTTTTGGCAGGATTTAGAAGAATTTTGAAATATCCAGGAATAAATGTGGGTGAATGAATTTAGGATCGGATTTTTCTGGTGTTAATCATGACGTCAAAATTCGTTCGTTTAAACCGTGGTTCGTCTTATCGGGGCGACTTTCAAGCTGGGTTAAGAATTAAATATTCGTTTTAGTTTGGGCAAAATCCCCAAATTGGACGAAAGTCCACATGGGATGGGATGGTGCTGAACGTTTACCGCGGAATTCCCCGTTGTAACGAACCTTTTATTAATTTTATCTAGAGTTCGTTTTAACGAAACATAGCGTGAATGCTCGAGAACTCGAAAATGCGTTAGTTTTAGCCGAAATTGTGTAATATCCGAATTCGGAATTCGTCCTAAACGAAGAAAATTGTGAAAATGCATTCGTTTTAGTCGAAAATTTTCAATATCCGAATTCGGAATTCTTCCTAAACGAAGAAAATTGTGAAAATGCATTCGTTTTAGCCGAAAATTTTTCAATATCCCAGTTCGTAACTCGTCCTAAACAACGAAATTAATTAACATCATTCGTCCATGTCTTATATGGGACTTGAGCTGGAAATGAGTTCGTGCTATCAAAAATTCGTATAAAGTGAATTTTTCGTGAGATTTACTGTATGTCGGCTTTCACGTCCCCTGAGATAAATTTCGTATAAAACTCGTTTTCATAACTAGAAAACACGTCTCGCCTTGTGCTTATTTCTCACTTTTCAGCAATAAAAACGAGCTAAAACACCTCAAACTCGCCACTTTCCCCCCCAAATTATTAAGAAAGTAACACGCCTCTATGAATATAAGTTCGTGCAACCTTGATCCTTACTTAATTGCATAATTTAAAAGGCTGCTGATGTTACATCCTTCCAAACTTAGAAACCGGATCTTCGAAAAAGTTGTTTGTACGCTTTTTTGGGATGCTCATGCAGCCTACTTTTCACTCTTCGCTGCAGCAACCTGACTTTTGTCCCAATTACATAATCTGGGGACTTAACTAATTTCGATCAAGATTTCATTTTAGGTCTTTTTGTGCGATGTCCTATTTTAGTATTTCAGCATGAAATTAAACTGATTATTCATTCTATCTAAATTAGAGCTGATTTGCATCTGTTCGGTTTTTTTTAAAAAAAAAAATAATAACTGAACTCAGTCTCAGGCAGAAGCTTTACGAATCGTACTTTGGCAGTAATGAAATCACTCGTGCAAAAGGAATATGACTTCGTTGCTTTACAAAACTGTACGAAACAGCGTAAACCTGGAAAAGTCAGGAAATAATGAATTATTTTGGAAAAAAATCAGAAAAATTTAACGTATTCGAATCGTGTTGTCACGATCCAAAATTAATGCTTCTACGTGCTTAGCTATGGGCCCATTTGCAAACTTTTTTAAAAAAAAATTAGTACCAATTGGCAAAATTTTCAAGTTTCCGGGGACTGATTGGCAAAATTTTCGACAACTTCTGAGGACAAATTTGCAAAATTTTTCATTGTTTTCTAGTATAGATTCATACAAATTTCAATGTCTCCAATAAAAATTTGCCAGTTTCCGAAGACAAATTTGAGAAATTTTCAACAGTTTCCCAGGACAAATTTTCACCAGTTTCCGATGACAAACTTGCGATATTTTCCACGCTTTCCAAGCACAAATTTGCAAAATTCTCAACAATTTCCGAGGACAAAATTTTCTAAATTTGCAACAGTTTCCGAAGTCAAATGTGATTTTCGTGTTTTCTAGATATACTTGTAACTGGTTTTTCCAACGACAGTAATTTTGGTCATTGCTCTTCCCCGAAGCTCTAAGCCGTTCCACTTATTAATGTTTCTGTATACCAAAAACACTTTCAATCCTCAAGGTGTAAAACTTTGAGGAATTGTTTACTTATGGCTAAGGGTTAATGCGCCTAATTATTCAGTTTTTGCGCATGAACGATGGCCTGGAAAAGTTATTAAGGTAACTTTGCTGCGAGGTACGGTTAGGGCACTGTACCTCGAAGTATAAATATATTATACATGTACCACTAAGGTAGAAATACGAATTATTATCAGGGTCCACTCAAAAATTTTCTATTCAACTTTCCGGAAGAGATTGGAAATTATGAAAATCTGTCCTCTAAAATAATTGAAAATTTGGGCTTGGAAAAGGTTGTAAATCTTGCAAATTTGTATTAATAGAATTTTTAAAATTTTTCAACAAACTTGTACTCGAAAACGTGGACAATTTTTTTCAAATTTGTACTCGAAAAACGTGGACAATTTTTAACATTTTTACTCGGGAAATGTTGCGAGTTTGTCCTCGAAAACCCTTGAAAATTCTGTAAATTTATTTAGGAGAAATTTTAAAATTGTTTGGAAGTGCCTGAGCAAACCACGTAAAGCATTAATCGTTGATTGTGGCATCATCAGTACGTTGAATTTCCCCTGATTTTTCAAAATAAATCATGATTTTCTGATTTTCCAAGGTCTGGGGAAGCCTGATTATTTATATAGCGGATATGCATGGTTGTATTTTTAAGATCTAGTAATATAAAATGAAAACTCTATGAATACGTCCAAGCACTGTCATTTCCAAGCTGTGTGACTTTCATCAATTTCTGGAATCAAAATTCAACAAGTTTTAACAATTTAAACAGATTCAAAAGTATTAAACAGATTAAACGTATAAATACGAACGACAATGACACAAAAAATAGCAACATTTATTGCCAATTTAACAACCACAAAAAAATTAGTTTAAAAATATATATATCCTCGTATACTAATACTTATCCTGGCGTCACATTCTCCTAATTTGCTTAAGAGGGTGTCAAAACACAGACACGTTTTAAATGCATAAATTAGCCGAAGGCACACGTACTTACTTTTTTTAAAAAAAAAATTCTGTTGACATGGGGATTAATAGCTGTGAGCCTACTAAACATCTCGTATATTTTGGGTCTCGAAGACAAAAGTGATTTTGAGTTCATGAAAGTTACATCTGGAACATGACATTATAAAACGAGACGTAATGAGGGCTGTGTCCTTTTTACTATTTTTTTAAACCTATAGATTTAAAAATCTACAGTAGGTCTGACTCAGCCCTGAGCTATTTGAGTCGTGAGGACAATGCCGTGTGTTTTTTCTTTACCGTGTCCAGTTGGATTCTTGGTCAGTGACCAACTTTCAATTTCATTTTAGCTTGTCAAAAAAAAATACCCAAAATTTGGTCAAAATTCAAGATAGTCGACACTATTATGACAACAACAATATTCCATATAATTATTGTCATAATATTGATATAATGACACTTAATTGGGAATATATCGTGCGTCATTTAGTCAAATTATTTCAAAAATATTATATAAATTTACGGTCGAGGAACTTTTGTTTCTGGAAAAGTCAAGACAATTCAACGTACACTGTACTGTGTTAATTGTCACAATCCAAAAAGGATTCCTCATGGTTAGCTGAGGGCCCTTTTACAAAAATTTTTAAATTTTCCGAGGACAAATTATCAAACTTTTCCTATTACAAATTTCCAACCTTTTCCAACTGTTTCCGTTTACAAATTTGCATAACTTACCTTTTTCAAGTATAACTTTGCAAAACTTTCACAATTTTTCGAAGACAACATTTTCTTATGCTAATTTTGTAAAACTATGGTATTTTTCAAAATTATCATTAGTAAATTTTGCAAAATTCTAAAAATAATCTTTACATGTAGTAAATTTTCCTAAATTCTAAAAATAATCATTACATGTAGAAAAATTTTGCTAAATTCTAAAAATAATCATTACATGTAGTAAATTTTGCAAAATTCTAAAACTTATTACATGTAGTAAATTTTGAAAAATTCTAAAAATAATCATTACATGTAGTAAATTTTGAAAAATTCTAAAAATAATCATTACATGTAGTAAATTTTGAAAAATTCTAAAAAATAATCGTTACGTGTAGTAATTTTTGGCAAAATGTTGAATATCTTTCAATGTCCATTTTTCCAAACCTGGAAAAGTCATTGAAATTTCGGGAAGAACCCTGCAAGGTATCACATTGCGTATATAAAAATACATTTATTCATGCAATCCAAAATCCGATGCACTTCTGGTCCCAAGTATTTCGGATAAGGGATACACGACCTGTAACTGCTGGTTCGTACTTAATTTCGACCGAAAATTTCGCGAAACTACGTTCTATAGACTGCAGAAGTTCACATGACCGTATAGTCTTTACTTATACAGAAGAGGTGGTAAACTGCAATTCCTTTTGATTGTGTGGCACTGCCCACGAGTGTCTACTTACGCGTGCCACAGGCTCACCAACTCTGGTCCATGGCTTGTTCTTCAACTTAGGATCACGGATACCAAAATAAATAATGAAGCTCGTGGTCAACTCTGGCAGTGCTGGTTTTCAAAATTACTCGTCAGCAAAAGAAAGTTCCACGTCGTTTAGTACGAAGGTTCCCTGGCGAGTCCCATGAAGAGGTTCCTCTTCAGGACGTTGTGCCTGAGCAAGAACAGGAAGGGTCGATCGACCACGAATGGGGTGACAATTTTGGCGTCGCCAGTCGCTCGGCGGATATTCTTGGGAACGATGGCTCCATTTTCGGGGAATTCCGTGGTTCCCTTTTCGTTGAACTCGATGAAAGGCAGATGGCGGATGCCCTTCAGGTAAAGTCCGCTCTTGTCGCTGAGCCCGGTGAGGTTGGCCCTGTTGGCGTCAAACAGTCTCTCCAGGCCCACGGCACCGAGGACGTCTCTCAATTCCGTCGCCTGCTCGATCTTGAACTTGGGCATGGTCAGATCGACGACGGTGTCATTGTCCAAGTCGTTGAGCAGCGCCTCCAAGCCGGCAACGTCCATTCCGTCGATGAGGTCGTTGACGTCGTCGTTGGGCAGCAAGATGACCAGGGCCATCTCGTCGCCTCTGTACGGCAGCTCAACGGCCGAGCAGTTGAGAGTGGAGCTGTTGGCCGTCCGGAAGATGTGGGTGGCCCTCATCATGTCCACCTCCACCGTGGCATTGACCCCCACCCGAAAATCGTGGCTCTTGGTGTTTTTGGGCTCGAAGGGATGACGCCAGTGGCCGTAGAAGGAGGCCGTGTTGATGGCTAGCAACCTGGTGGTGGCGTCCACGTACTCCGGAGGAATGAGCTCGGCAATCCTGCCCTCCGTCTGGAAGGACACGAGGGCGTTGATGCCGTTGATGACGTGCTTGAGGTCCGGGTCGGCCGTCAGGTTGATCCTCAGCATGTCCAACTCCAGGTCCAACTTCTTCATGACGCACTGGCGCATGGGCTCGTTTTCCTGCACGTAGAAGTTATTCTCCAGGAGGATGGCGTCGTTGACGTCGTCGGCCTCCGTGATGTGTGGGAAGTGCTTCTCCTTCAGCTCCTCCAGCTGGTCGGCCACCTCGTTCTTCTCCATGGCGCCCAAGCCCAGCAACGAACGCAGCTCCATCTGGGTGTCGCGTCCGGCGCCCAGAAACACGGTGGTCAACGTGAGCCAGATGCTCATGGGCGAGATGAAGACGTAATCTTGCGTGGCGTTGCGCATGGCCACGGACTTCTTGAACAGACGGATGCCGAAGTCGGTGAAGCCGTCCAGGATGTTGGCCACGCTGCCGGAAGTGAAGTTGGAGGGCATCGGCTCGTTCTTCTCGAAGCAGGCGCCATCAGCGAGTGCTGGCAGCGAAAGCAAGAGGAGGGCGGCCATCATGACGTTTGGATTCGTCATTTTCTGCGGGTTCTGGGAGGAAATATAATGAATCGTTACATTTGAGAATAGATCACTCAATTGCACAGAATGAATATGATTGTTAATCTCGCAGTTGGGGCAATACTTCAAGACCGTATTCAGAAGATATACAGTAAAACCTGGAAAAGTGACCACCTTTGAATGGTGACCACCTGTTTATATTGACCACTTTTTAGTGTATGGTTTTTTCTAGTCTACATTACTTTCATAAACATTCTCTGTATACTGACCAGTGACCACCTGTTAATTGTGTACAGAGACCAGTGTGTTGGCTTTTGTTGCAATTTTTACATTGCCAATGTACCTTAAAAAGTGACCAGATAACAGATGTGTCACGTTACATCTTGCTTTTACCCTTGGATATGATTATTCGGTACTTTTTTGGTTTTGTGGATTTGTACTACATGTACATGTATTACAGTCTACATGTATAAGTTCAGTGTACATGAACAATGTTTTAATTTAATTCTGGCATTCTTTGTATAGTGCCCACCTGTGTACAGGGACCAACATAGCATTTTTTTGGTGGCCACTCTTAACAGGTTTTACTGTATCGCGAGTGCTCGGAAACTGGGAAATTCATCGTTTTTGCCGAAAAATTGTAATATTCGTATTCGGAATTCGTCTTAAAGGAAAAAAATTAACATTATTCGTCAATATCCTGGGACGGGGACTGATGATCGATGAGCTCGTACTATCAGAAATTCGTATAAACCGGAGTTCTTCTTAATGAGGTTCCGCTGTATATGCTCATGCAATGGTTGAAATACTCGAACAATGATATAACAGTATTTTTAAAAGTTATCAGCGCCATCTATGAAGCATGTTGTGCAAATCCTACAGTATATTTGGGAAGGATTAATTACAATAAAATTACGTCCGTTTTGGATTTTTTCCAAAATGATCTATTAATTGCGTCATACTCTTCCACGATGCAAAATGGGCCATAAAAATTTCCTTGAACTTATAGGTTTACATTTTGTCTGAATGTTTCGATTGTACTTCTGTCAATATTTGATGATTGAGGAGATGATCCTGCGAAATTTCTCCGTTTGTCATTACCGTAAGTCATTACTTAATTGTTACACAATTGTACTTCTCAAATACAATAATAATCATTGGCGTCATGCAGTCTGTATTCATTTCCGGTAATTAGATTGCGTCACTTTTCATTGATGATTCACGGGACAATCCAGTTCTTTATTTGAACTATGAAGATTTTAGTTTTTTTTTTTTTACAATAAATTGATCCAGTTAATTAGGTTTTTCAGATGTACTTTTGTTATATTCCTAAGGGGCCATTCAAAAAGGACGTCCTCAAAATTTTCCCAAAATTGGACTCCCCCTACCCGCATTATGTCCGGTCAATCAGGAACCCCCACCTTCTCCATTCGGCATCCGCAACTTAAAAACGTAAATGTTGTACTCTGAAAAAGTTGATAATTTTGCCAATTTTTACTCATAATCTGTTGGGAATTTTGCAAATTTGTCCTCAGAAACTGTTAAATTTTCCAAATCCGTACTTGAAAACAGTTGAAAATCTTGAAGATTTTTACTTGGGGAAAACGTGGAAAATATTGCATATTTGTCCTCGGGAAAACTTGGAAATTTTAGAAAATTTGTCCTCGAGAAAAAGTGAAAAAATTTGTAAAGATGACCTCAAGAAAAATGAAAATTTTGCAAATCTGTACAGTAGATACTGGTATTTGAAAGATTGCAAATGGACCTTGAGTTTACTGACTTTTGCAATTTACAACACATCACCTATGCGATATTGCACTCAATTTTCATTTTCATTTGGAAACTAATTTTATTTGGGATTTTTTTTTATCAAGTGGATCCCCCTGTCCACATTGTATCCGTGACTCAACCAACTCCTACATAAGGACGTCCTTTTTGAATGGCCCCTAAGATGTTTTCCCCAGAAATGCTATCGAAGTTTATTTTTTTTCTACAACGATAATACAACGTATTAAGATAACGAAACCTTGTAATTAATTAATTGATTAGATAAAATACCGGAAGCTTGGGCGTTTTTTTTCTTCCAGAAGTACATTTTAGGTTATATTGCATCATGTACTTGTATGTTTCGTCTCAGTTTTCAATGCAAATTCTTTGGCCACGGAATTTCATGACACTATATATATCCATTGTTTCATTCACTGCACTGTCACGAAAATTATCCAAATTAGGGCAGATCATTTTATCTTAAGTAAATAGAACAATGAAGTATTCCATGGTAGTATAACGTTAATATACATACATGTACTTTTACAGTGCCTAATACGTTTAGATTAAACCGTGAATTAACGTGAATAACTTGATTAACGTGATTAACGTGAATCTTAATGGTAAAAAATGATCAATTTTTGTCCTTTTTGACAAATTTTGAATATCTTAATAAATTTTTGATTCGAAATAGTCAAAAATTGATCGTTTTTTTATTTTTATTGTTGTGGTTAATATGGAGGGATAAGTATGGACATCAACATTTAATAAATTGTGGAAATTTTAACAATATTTTAGTTAGAATTAAATCATAAATCCTATACTATGGTATATAGTACTAAAATCAAATTAAATGCTAATGTATACCACCTATTTATGATTGTATTATTATTATTACTACAGTGTAGCTTTCGCTTCATAAATTCCACCTATCATAAATAGGTGGTATACATTAGTAATGTATGTAATTTGATTTTTAAGCTAGTATTAAGTATTAAACTAGATTTGAAATATCAGAAACATTTGTTTTGCATTTCATCCAAAGAAATTAATATTTTTTTTATATTTTGAGAAAATTGATTTATGTATTTCTAAGTCAAATATTCTATAAAAATTGCGAAGTTTGGAAATACACGGGGTACGAAATTGAAAATGAACCCACAACTTTTATCCTGAGCTCCCAACTTCATATTTTAAATGTATACATTCGAGATGACAGTTCTGGGACTATTAGAAATGACAAATTTTTTGGAAATACTTCGTAAATTCTAACTATTCTTTAAATGGTTTTTTTGCCAATTTTTAATTTCAAATTTAAATTTAGTAATTTCTGAATGAAAATATTTTTGTTAAAGTGCAATGACGTACCTTAATTGTGGCTAGTATATTCCTGTATTTGTATGACGAGACCCCTTAGAGGAATCTGAAGGATACCGTACACCTTTTGTATTCGCGAATGAAGTGCCTGCGAAATTTCGGCATGGGGGTATTTAAACGGGTAATAAGGAATTAACTTTTTCAGCCAATTTTGATCCAATGGCCGCGCTTCTCAGACGGAAGATAAAAAAATTAGTTCATCGGTGTTTGGCTGTTTTCCTACAGGAATTCGGGAAACTAGATAATAATAAAAAAAAAGATACGAGGTGGTGTTAAGTTGCTCCACTGGCACACTCCTCGCCCCCTTTTATGTCCTCTTTTTTTCATCTCCGGATTTCCGCATAAAAACAACCTGTGAAGTAATTCAAAAAAAGTCACTCATTAATCAACCTCAATTGGCAATGTTCGGAAGGGGGTTAAACATTAAACGTTTTTTAAAACTTACCAAGGGTGAAATCCTGGAATCTTGACCGATTCTTTATGTGGTCAAATTATGCACGCCAATAACGCAGAATCTGACCGAACGTTGGTTCTACATTTCGACGCCTCGTTCGTTCATCAATTGGGTAGTTTAGTGGGAAATTGTGTCGAAATGTGTGTAAAATCGTTTAGAAATTTTGCCATGCGTATCCGTTGCGTACTTTATGAAGATTTTTTTCTCGAACACGCCTAAGTTTCATCGCAATATTTCGTCTAACCAACCTATTTTGGGTCATTGTACCAGGCCCATGGAGAGGGGTGCAGAGGGAGCATTGCTCCCGGGCCCGGTGGTAGATCAGGGGGCCCTTCCGCCCTGGACGTTTAAGTCTTGTAATTTTCTGAATAAAATTTTTAAAAATTTCAATTTTTTCCGAGCAAAGTTTCAAAATGTTAAACATTATTCGAGGACAAATTTGTCAAAATTTTCAATATTTTTCAAAGAAAATTCACAAAATATTCAACGTTTTCCAAGGATAAATTTGTGAAATTTTCAACCCTTTTCGATTATGAACTTGTACAATTTTCAACATTTTCCAAGGAAAATTTGCAAAAATGTTTAAACCTTTTCCAAGTAAAAAGTTTCAAAATGCTCAACATTTTTCGAGGACAAATTTACAAAATTTTCCACGTTTTTTGAGGAAACATTTACACAAATTATCACATTTTTTGAACAAGTTTTTCAACCTTTACTATATGCACCAATTTTCAAAATGTTGCACTTATTTCGAGTATAAATCTGTAAAACGTTTAATTTTTTCCAAATATAAACTTTTATCATTTTCAACCTTTTCCAAGCACAAATTTGGCAAAATTTGGAAAATTATTAAGCGTGAACATTTTAAAATATTGCGAAAATTTTAAAGCCCTATTTAGAAAATTTTGGCAATGTTTTCAAAAAAAATAGAGAAGGGAAGGGCCCCGGAAGAAACATTGCACCCCACAAATAATTCCTCTTAGAGGGCCTGCATTGTACAACCCGTTCCATTTGAAAACTTCTTGAAACTATACGGACACTGCTTCCGAATAATTTAAACAATAAAATTATGAACAATTTTGCTCGCACTATTAGTTCAAGATGACCAACTGCGAATTTCGAATGTTTCGAATGAATATACAAGAGGATTGATTGATTTGGATACTAGATTGGATGAACGACTTTGACTTTCCATATCATCTTCACTATCAACTTGTATCTTCTCCGAATTATTTCAACATTAGCCGTACTCAGGAAATGCCGTAGCTTGACGTAGATGGAAAACATAAATGTAAATGTAGATAGTTGCGTTTGGTAGGCGCAAGCTCAATAAGCATTACTTGCTCTAAAGTAGTTCAAGCATGCTAGCATCTCTTTAGTGTTTTCTGGTTCGCTTCCTTGTTTTGTAAGCTTTGGTGGGACTCGAACCGAGGACCACAGCTATTTAACAAACATGTATTTATAATACATGTATACTATATATGTAGCATCAAAATACACGTATTTTATATGGTATGTAAAACTTGTACTATAGTGTATCGTGCATATCCTTTAGATGTAGCAAACGTGTTTATTACACGTAGCGTACCTGTACATTTGTTTTACATAGTATATCCCGAGTATTTTACGTGTAAAAACATGTTGAATATCTATATGCTACATGTAAAAAACATGTTGAATATCTATATGCTACATGTAAAAAACATGTTGAATATCTATATGCTACACGTAAAAAACCTGTTGAATATCTATATGCTACACGTAAAAAACCTGTTGAATATCTATATGCTACTTGTAAAAAACGTGTTGAATATCTATATGCTACATGTAAGATGGATTTATATACACGTATTAACATATGACATGTTTCTAATGTATTAATTAGAAAATTGTTCTTTTTGTTCTACTTTCGTCAATGAATGAATGTTTTTACATTTTCTCCCCAATTTTTGGTATAAATTTGCGAGTTAAGAGAAATTTAAATAAAAATAAAAGGATCCATTTAACGAGGAAAATGTGTCGACTATTTCACGCATATATTTGAAGATCTCCAAGATCAAACAATGTACTGTTAAAAGCAAAGTGAGTTCGACCGAAATACATTTTTGAGCGCTGGTGGCTTATTTAATCTTAAGGGGTCATCTTAACCTAAATGCATAATACAAACCCCATTTCATTTGAAAATCCTTCAAATGCGCCTGCAATAGAAGATTTTTGAGTTGCTGCTTTTGAATTACGATATTGTCGAATTTACACAACCAGCATTAAATTCGCATTATCTAAAAATTAAAAAATAAATTGAGTTGTGTCACTTCTGGAGCTTGAATTGCGATACAGTCAAACCCGATTAATTAGAAACCCGATAAGGGAAAAACCTGATAAATGCAAAACATTTCAAAGCCCCATGAACTTTTTGAATACGTTTTCTATTGCTATATAAAACCCGATAAGTGAAAACCTCCTAAATGAAAAAAGCGGCTATGTGGCAATTATTTGCAAGTCCCATGCGCAGCTTTTGTGTATATTTAAGACCAAATTAGTGGAAAAATTCCCCCTTTTCGGTATATAAAACTATTTGGTAACAGTGAGTGTGGTACAGTGTACATGCGATATGTGAAAAAACCGGGTAAGTGGAATTTTTCTACTTACGGATCGATTTCCACATATCGGACTATGTGACTCACACGCTTCCGAGGTGCATTTTGTATTTTTCGAGATTATATTAGCGAGCAATTGTGTTGAAAAAGTATGGAAATGACGTCACTAAATCTTTTAAGGCAAAATAACATGGTTGGATTTATTGTCAAAGTTATTTATACGATTGTGGTTCGATAAAAACCTTACACAATTCGACGCAATGATGGTTCATAATTTGAGTCCCTAACCGGTGCAGCGTTGATCAACTGATCACACTGCCCCCTCAGCATAAAAATGGCGCTGAGATACCCGTCAACATTTCGGATAATTTTTGGCTAATTAAGACGTACATTAAAACCCGCTCTTGAATGTTGGACAACATTTCAACAACCGTGAAACTCACTCTTGAGAAAGTAAAGAAGATGAAGGAACATCGATGGCGTACGTGACGTCGTTTATGGATACTGTTGACACGATGCCACGGAAGCGGCTTTCTTTAGTTTTGGGTCGGTTCTCTGATGTAGCCCATGAAGAGGACGGTGTCCAATTTTTTGTTGCAGATGAACACCAAGAAGGGTCGATTGACGACGAACTTGACCTGATCGGGCTTGATGATGGCGCTCAGCCGTGTGACCCCCACGGCAGTGGCGGCAGCGGCCTCCGTACCCCCCTCGTTCACGTCCAGGTAGGTCTTGTGACGTACATAGCTCACGGAATTGCCCGAGGCGTCGGTAAAACCGGTCATGTTGGCTGCGGAGGGATCGAACAGGTCCTTGACGCCCATCTGTTGCAGGTGCTCCTTCAGCTCCAGCGTCTGCTCAACCTTGAACTTGGGCAGGGAAAGTTGGACGTCGGACAGTCGCATGTACTTGCGGATGTCGGCGATGAAGGTCGGCGAGAACTTGGCCGCCACGTCCGAGATCTTGGCTCCCACGTCTGGAAGCACGACGAGCATGGTCACGTCTCCTCCGGAGTAGGGCAGCTCGATGGCCGAACAACCCAGCTCGGAGCTGGAGGGCTTCAGGAGGTATTGGGAGTCCTTGTTCATCATCTTGACCTTGATGGGCCGATCTGGCTCCGAGAAGAAGTCCTGCTCGGCCTGGGTGCGGCTCTCCACGAACTGTTTCTCCCAAGAGCCGATGAAGTAGGCGGCGTTGACGATGACCATGCTGGTCTGCGAACTGACGTGGTCTGGGGGTAGCAAGTCCTTGATCTTGTTGTTGGTCTGGTTGGCCACCCAGTCGTTGATCTGGATCCGGGAGGGCTGCGGAGCGTTGATGAAGTCCACTTTCTCGATCTCGTTGCTCAGCTGGTCGTTGATGCAGGTGAGTCTGATGGGCAACGTCTTCTCGAAGTACAGCTTGTTGGCCAGACGGAAGGTGTAGTTGGCCGAGGGGGTCGACGTGTGGGACAGATCGACGTCCTTCAGGTGGTGGTAAGAGTCGGCCACCACGGCGGCATCGTGGCCACTGATGTTCAAAGCCACGGCCAATTCTTGCTGCGTGTTTCCTCCGCAGCCCAGATAGGTCATCGTGAGGGCTGACCAGACACTGATGGGAGAGATGAAGATGGTGTTCGGGGGGCTGGGATTGATTAGGACATTCTTGAAGAGATCGAAGGCGAAGTCGGTGGATCCTGCTGAAAGATCCTCGGAGCTCAAAGGCGCCACCTGGCTCTTGTCGAAGCAGGCTTGGCTCTGGGCGGCTGCCATTGCCAAGGACACCGAGAAGAGGGCCAGCTGAAGATACAGATTCATGGTGCTGGCACTATGGAAAACAAATAGAAACACCGGATTTAAAGAACATGTTTGAAATATGTTAAAACAATAGTAAGAAAAACTGTGTGTGGTGGAACCTCCTGAAGAAGACAGGGTTCCCCACACCTGGAAATTCTGGAAAAGTCAGGGAACTTGAAAATGACCTGGAAAAGTCAGGGAACTTGAAAATGACCTGGAAAAGTCAGGGGAAAATGGTTTATTTTGAAAATGTCAGGGAAATTCAACGCAGTCATGGCGATCCAAAATTAATATTTCTACAAGGTTATCTCGGTGCCCATTTTCCGAGTAGAAATTTGCAAAAGTTTTCCACATTTTTGGAGTACAGATTTGAAAAAGATTCCACGTTTTCCATGTACAAATTGAAACAATTTCCCACGTTTTATGAGTAAATTTGCAGATGTTTCCACGTTTTGCGAGCAAAAATTTGCAAAATTTTCCACGTTTTCCGAGTACAAATTTTCCACATTTTCCGAGGACAAACTTGTAAAATTTCCCGCTTTTACCAAGCAAAATTTTTTAACATTTTCCGAATACAAAATTTTCTTATTTAAAAAAATAAAAATTGTCGTTAGTAAATTTTAAATAAAATATTTTCCTGTGTCAATTTTTGAAAACATGTTAATTTTTCACGTTGTCATTGGTCAGGGAATTGTTTTTAAATCCTGGAAAAGTCCGGGAAATTGAAAATGAAATTTCTGGATGAACTCTCTTAATGCGAAATTCTGATAGTACGAACTCATTTCCTGTCCTGTACATCCTGGGGTATGGACGAATAATGTCAGTTTATTCGTTTAAAACGAATTTTTGGCTAAAACCCATGCATTTCGGAGTTCCCACGCTTTCTTGAAGAAGAACTTGTTTCGTACGAAATTCTGATAGTATGAACTCTTATTTCCAATCAACGCCCTAGGGTATGTACTAATTCCAAATTCGTATATTACAAATTTCCGGCTAAATCCGATTAATGTTGGAGTTAATTTCCTAGAATTCTTGAAGAAAAACTCGTTTCATACGAAATTCTGATAGTACGATCTCATTTCCAATCCATGTTAATTTCTTCGTCGAATTCCGATTTCGGATATTGCGAATCTTAATTCGGCTTAACCGACAATATAGAAGAACAAGCGCGTTACAACGGGGAATTTCCCAATAAAAGTTGTAGCACCTGCCAATTTATTATTCGTGGGGTAGGATTTTATCCAAACTTCGATGAAACTTTAGTTCTTATCGTTAAAGTCCTTTTTTGTACGACTTTTGATCATACGAACTACGGTTTAAACGAACAAATTTTGAAGACCCTTGAGATTGGTTGGCCTGCTTTGGACTTTTTATAAGAATGGTAAAGTAGTTTTTATACGTACAGTAAAAAAGGGCCTTGGTTAATCCGCCCCCGGATAACCGAAAGTGTGCAGCATTTGACACGTAATAAAACAGTGACATCTTATCTAGGTCACTAATGCTAAGTGGGGCCTGAAGGTAGTTTGTCAGTAAATGGGCCGAAGTTTTTATTGAAAACATGTACGAGCTTTTATTTTTTATATATTTGTGTTGTTCAGCTGACATCAAATTTTTTTTCACTTGTAACTAGAGACGACTATTAGTCGTAAAACTAAGGGGGAAAATACCCCAATTTTGCAAAAAATCTTAATGCAAATCCTAGTCAAACAATTCCATCGTTTTGCAATAATTACTGCTGTAATTCAGGGTATCCCGGACCTGGAAAACATGCGAAAGTCAGGAACCTAAAAATGTCTGGAAAAGTCAGGGAAAAATGAATTATTTGGAAAAAGTCCGGAATTCAACGTAGTCATGTTGTGGCGATCCAAAATGAATGCTTATACATGGTTAGCTCAGGATCCATTTTCCGAGTAGAAATTTGCAAAATTTTCCACGTTTTCCGAGGACAAATTTTCAACATTTAAACATTTTCCGAATACTAAATTGTCAAATTTTCAAAATGTCACTAGTAAATTTTGCAAAATACATGTATTTTCCTGGGTCGATTTTGCAAAATATGTCAATTTTTGACTTTGTGATTGGTCAGGGAAATTTCTTGTGGAACTTGGAAAATTCATGGAAGTTGAATTTGAAGTTTCTGGGGAGCCTCTGTTAAATTATTAAACATCTAGATTTTGCACAATTTTTACATAAAATGTGGATGACAAGTATAGTTTTGTTACGTAGACTTTTTCGCAGAATCAGGATCATTAAAATATATCGTAAATCATGGATGAGATATCAACAGATATCGCCATATTTAATAAATCATAATTATGGCTTATTTTAGCACAATAGTGTTAAATTATGGGCAATTAGATAAACACAATGACGCTTTTAATGCTCTCAATTACTTCCCTGAAATGGTGTATGCACTTAAGTGAATGAAGCAACTAACAGGTGCAAAACGAAAATGAAATTACGCATTGTTCATAGTTTTCTGAAGGTTAAAATATATCTTGATAAAAACATCGTACATAATTATATTTTGTTCATTAACAATAGACAGTATATTGTCTGTATGACAATGGGCATTTAGTGTCATTGTTATTTTGCAAAATATATTTGGTGTTACTTATACAAGTACAAGTGCATATACAGTACATGTAAGGGGGAGTATTACTTATGAACCTTTCCATTGCCTTTTTATACGTTTTGAATTTACTTTGATTGTTTTTGGTAATCATTGCTTTCCGAGAAATTACATTTGTTAATGAAAATTAGAATTATTGGATAAAATGTAAAATAGTAGCAGTATTTATAAAATGAAATATACGAGTATACTCACAGATATAGACTATATAATTTTTGTAAATATTCTGTCAAAATTGAGAAATTTTAAAATTGATAACACTCAGCTCAGACAACATAAGAAATATGTTTGAAATACGGTTAATTTTAATAGGTTACTTAAAACTCTAAATATTCACTCGTTTTTCCATGTTGGGTTTTGTGATGCAAAAAAAAATTTGAACGTCAAACTGGTGATAATTGAGAGAAAGTGGTAATTTCATATCCATTTACACGCATATCTATAATTATTTCTTTAATTCGGAATACTACTGGCTACTTTAAGCTATTTTCAAATACTTAACAGTCGACATAATTAACTACTTTTACCATAACTTACTTTTTATGTTATTAATACGAAATACTTTCTATTATTTTATAATTTAAATGGTATTTTTTACATTACATTAATTTATTCTCGAAATACTATTTCTGTTTACTACATTTTTTGTGTTAAAATTAACAAAAAAATAACTTAATTTTTTTTTTTTGTATGAACCAGTCTATCAGAACCAATGATTATTTTCAATTATTAATTATTCTTTACTTTACATTATTGGATACTCTAAATACTATTCTGGTTTACTTACTTTTTTTTGTTAAAAAAAAATGAAAATTGTTTTCTATATAAACCAGTCTATCAGCACCGATGTTTTTTTCAATTAATAATATGATATAACAGGTGTAAATTATGCGTAATTCGGATCGTGTTCTCAATAGACACCGAAAAATTGGCTACATGGTCGGTGTTATAGCATATAATTAAATAAATACTATCGAGGAAAAAATTGTTCACCTACCTGAAAAAAAGCTGCGAAGTTTCTTGGCCAAACTTTCGCAGTCCGCTTTCTTTATATGTCAAATCCAAGCTGCGCCTGAAGACCAGAACCAATCATGTTGCCAGACGTCATCGAGTTCATGGCAATGATGTTACTTGATGGTTTGTTGGCAAGTGATGAGAATCCTGCTAAGCAACCTGTTTCTGGAAAGCCTTGTAGAGAGGTAGAGGTGCGAGCATATCCTCGAATTGTTTATTTCGGGGGTCGGTCACGCGTGCTTTTAACGTTGATGAGTTATTATGCAAGGTCCGTCTGTACCAGGTAACTCGTACTTACCTATTGTTACCACCTTGCAATTAAATAAAAAAAAAGGTCGTCCTTAAAAAGCTAAAAATTCACCCAATGCTCTCTGCGTGGGTGCGTCTGAAGGTAGGTCATCTCTGATTCGGCCGTAAATATAGAAAACGGACCCAGAAACAAGACATAAAACTGCACCCTGAAAACGATTTGTAATCACGAATTTGGGAAATTGTGTTATGTAATTAAATCATCGTACATGTACTAGTACGTGATCGTTCTATAAATCTGTTATTTGAAAGTTTGGGATGCTCGGCCTCGTTTCAAATGACTTTTCTCAATGTGAAAGTAACATTCTTAGGTCATTACTGAAAATAACTGCTGTTTCCATGCTGTTTGTTGCGGCTTATTTTTTTTTTATGAATTTAGGAATTATAATTTTCTTCCTCTGATTTTGTACATAGATGGCGCTGTGAAATTAATTGCGCCGTGAATTTGACATGATAAAATTTTTTTGAAAAAAAAAAATGAAATTATTAAAAAAAAAATTGAATACAGTAAAACCCTGAAAAGTGACCACCATTGAAAGGTGACCGCCTGTTTACGTTGACCACTTTTTAGTGTTTTGTTTTTTCTAGTGTACCCTTCCTTCATTAAAATTCTCTGTATAGTGACCACCTGTCTATTATGTACAGTGACCAGTTTGCGTTGTCTTTTTTGCAATTTTTACATTGCCAATGTACCTTATAAAGTGACCATGATGGCGATAATAGATGAGTCACCATCCTGCTTTAACCCCTGTAGTTCTCAAATAATTCAGCCAGTCATGTTATTCAGATCGGAAAAATCACTGAAAACGTGATCTTAAGAAGCAAAAAGCGTTTAAAACGAGGAAAACGTGATACAGTGTAGTTGGTACTTTTTTGGTTTTGTGGTTTTTTACTACATGTATTACAGTCCACATGTACAGTATACATGTTCCTTTTAAATTTAATTTAGACATTCTTTGTAATGTGACCACCTGTGTACAGTGACCAACATTGCACTTTTTTTGGTGGTCACTCAATATGTTTTACTGTAGTTTTGCACCGGCCGGAATAATTAGTGCATCATATTGTTTGATTTTCTCGAAATTTATTCCATAAAGATTTTGATGAAATAGTGGTACTCGTAGAGTTTACGAAAAGCTTTTGGCAGTCGTGAAGTCACGTGTGCAAAATCGAAACGCTAATCGGTTTAAAAGATTTACTAGAGAATATCGAAAATTTTAAATCAATGAAAGCAAATTTTTTGGACCTGTGATGTCACAACTGCTAATGGTGCCATTCGTAAAAGCTTTCGTTTGAGTACACCCTTGGGGTTAAAAAGTTGTAAATTCCAAAAATGGGGTAGTTTTGAAAATTATTCTCTCAGGATTTGTTGTTGTGCAAATATTTAAGAGAACAGTGCTTATGTTGTGCTAAATTTCTTGTGTGATATACATGCAGCTACAATTTTTGGAAAAGTGAGCCGAGCCAAAATTGAACCATTTTTTTTCGTGGTTTTTATGACGACGAACAAAGAAATCAACGTTAAGAGCTCTTGTTGTTTATTTGAAAGTTTTTAATGGGCAACCCAATAATAGTGTATTTATTTGAGATTAAGTTAGGTGTTTGCGTATCAATTTGTGAATTGTTCAATGCTCAAGGTGGACTCGAGAACATCAATTCTTTGAAATAGCTATTGATGATTTCGTATACCAATTTTAAAGCTAGTTCGTCTTAATGAGGTATCACTGTAGTTTCGATACCTTTAACTACTTCTAGCTAGCCCTTACCATTTTTGAGTCGATTTGATCTAATCTTGGGCAGTAGGATCCTTGACCAAGCCCATGAATAAAATAGCGTCGTACTTGATGTTTCTTATGAGGAACAGGAAGGGGCGATCCACCTTGAAATGCCCAATGTCCATGGGCATGGAAGGAGGTCTGACACCAACTGCGGTTGCAGCAGCTGCTTCGGTTCCGTACTCGCCCACTTGGATGAAGGTCTTATGCTGGACAAAGGCGGCGAAGACATTTTTCGATCCTGTGAATCCTGACAAATCGGCTTTGGACGGATGGAAGACATCCTTCATGCCCAACGACTCCAAGTTCCTCTTCAGATCGAAAGACTGCGTGAAATTAAATTTGGGCAAGGAGACCTCCAACGTGGTTGGCTTGAACTGTGCGAACAAATTCTTCAGGTTTTTCACGCTGAGCCTCTTGATGAGGTCGTGGATGTTGGACTTTGGAAGCAGGATCACCATGCCCATTTCGTTTCCAGAATAGGGCAGTTCCAACGCCTCGCAGTCCAGCTGGGAACTAGTGCCATAAGAGAAGATGTCCGATTCGATGCGCATCGTTCGGACTCGTTTTCTGTTTGTAGGTTGGACGAAGAAGTCCTGGTCGTTGGTGGAATGTACCGGAAAGGGTTTGGCCCAGGCTCCCCGGAAGTACATGGCGTTGGTGACGACCATGATCATGTCGGAAGTGATTTTTCCCGGAGGAAGCAGACCAACGATGCGTCGGTTGGTGCGCTCTTCCACCCATCGGTTGATGCGCTGGCGAGATGGCTCTGGAGCCGAACGGAAGTCGACTTTCTCCAGGTCGGACTCGAGGCGCTCGGCCATGCATCCTCGAAGCTGGGAGCCCTCGTCGAAGAAGATTCTGTCGGCGATGGTCAGGGTGTAGTTGGCTGTATCTGTGGCGTTGTGCACCAGGACTGCTCTCAGTTGGTGGTAGACTCGCAGAAGATCCTCCTGATGAAGGTTGCCGAAATGAAGCGCCGTCTGCATTTCCGTTTTGGTGTTTCCCTTGGCCCCTAGGTAGGTGAGGAGAAAGCCGATCCGAACGCTGACTGGAGAGATGTGGCAGTTGCCGGATGTTGGCAGGCTGGGTGGTTTGGTGACGCTCTTGAACAAGGACAGGGCGAAATACATGGATCCGTTGGCCAGGACTTGAGGGCCGGTTTCATCCGTCGTGTCGCTGGGATTGTCGTCGAAGCAACCCACGTGATTGGACATCGCCGTTTGACCAAACCATACGAGCAACGTGCACACCAGGGCCAACCTACTGCTGGTTTTCCAGATTGGACTTCGCATTTTTGAAGTGGAAAATTTAATAGTCCTGAAAAGAAATACATTGAAAGCATTTTAATTCGATCACGCTTAATTCCAGGGTACCCCCAGGCCTGGAAAGGTTAGGGAACTTGAAAATGACTGGAAAAAGTCAGGGAAGAATGGCTTATTTTGAAAAAGTCAGGGAAATTCAACATGGTCATGTTGTTCAGTTGCGATCCAAAATTAATGCTTCTATATGGTTATATCTCGGGGCTCATTTTACGAAAAGATATTTGTAAAATTTTCAGTTTTCCGAGGAAAAAATTGCCAAATTTTCCACGTTTTCCGAGGTCAAATTTGCATAACTTTCTACGTTTTTGGAGTAAAAATTTACATAACTTCCCACGTTTTCCGAGGACAAATTTTAAACATTTTCCGAATACAAAATTGTCAAATTTTCCACATTTTTTCATGAAATTTTTTAAAATGTTCCAAATCGTCATTTGTGTAGATTTTGCAAAATATGTCAATTTTTGACATTGTCGTTGCATGGCCGGTGAATTTTTTAAAACCTGGAAAAATCAGGGAAGTTGAAAATACAATTTCTGGGGGAACCCTGAATTCGTACAGCCGTTTCATTCGATCAAAACATTCGGAACGAATTTTTTTGCATACGAGATTTGTGAATTCAATACCAGTATCGTGTTAACGAGGTTCGACTGCATCATAACATCTGAATAGTCAACATTAAGTCTAGTTGTTTTTATAGAGGTTGTTCTTATTATTGCAATCACACGTTAAGTAAGCTCCGAATTTAAAAATAAAAATAAACACATAACAAACAGGCGGAAAAGGACAAACTTGGAATCTCTTTTTTACGAATTAGTAGAAATTAAAACAAGTCGTTGGAGAGAAAGGATAGTTGCATTTGCATCGCAAATATTTATATTCCGAGGATGATTTAGAACCTAGTGAGTAGTCAAATTTCAACAATCAATGAAATGTGACTTTTATAGCTTTCCTAATTAGCATAACGTTTGTTTATGTGTTTAAGCTATCTAATTCTATCTTGTTCAATGTTTTTATCAAACATTACAACTCTATTGTATTTTTTAAATTGCTTATTGTTCCTTTATTGAGCTACAAAAAGTCGAGCAAAGCTTTAAAACATACTAACATTAGCTATTAGGCCATATTATTGGTACGCACAAGTATTAAATATTTAAGTAGGACATTTCTAATTCATAATCTATTATCTGCAAAAAGAGGACGGAGAAAACTTACCTGCTTCCAAACTCTAAAAATGGTTAGCCTTAACAGGTGAGATGGTACGTCGATAAACGACTGGTCTTTTTTTTTCTGAAAATTTGTTATATACTGTTTAGCATTATTTGCCTAGTTAGTGTTCTAATAGAAAATTTAGGTCGTGGAGTATATTGTTACGGGGTTTTGCCATCTGTGTAAATCGTTAGGTCGAATTAATAATGTCAAATTTGATTGATACTCGCGGAAATCAATTCAGTACAAGGAAAGTCTAAATTTCACCATGACACGCAGGCAAAAGTACATGTATGTTCCTGATGCCTAAAAGTTTATCATGAATATTTCGTAAATTAATCATCGAAAAAGATAGAACTTGGGTGTGCTCTTGTAACGACATTGTAGAAAGTACATTAGCAGAAATAAAATTAATTCAAAATATTTATTGCCCCAAGTATGTGAATTTGCTTTTAAAAAAAAATAACGAAATGGGAGTTTCGTGTATAGATGACGTAAAACTGAGCAAAACTGGGGGATTTTTTTTCTCCATTTTTGGCAGTATATGATCATCAGGGTTCCCCACGAACATAATGTTTTTAAAGTTCTTGACCGGTCAAAAATGATGCAGCTCTCGTTATAAGATTTGGATAATCTCCATATTTGTTACGCAACTGTATTGTTATTGTACGCTACGCATGTTTTCATTATTATTGAAATTAATAAAACTTGCCAAATTTTCCATGTTTTTTGAGTGCAAAATTGTAAAATTGTCGGCGTAGTACAAAATTGCAAAGTATTCCACGTTTTCCGAGTACTACATTGCAAAACTTTCTACATTTTTCGAATATAAAATTGTCAATTTTCCTTAGTTTAGTTTGCAAAATATACAAATTTTTGACATTGATATTGGTCAGAGAAATTGTTTTTTAAACCTGGAAAAGTCTTGACAAAGTCAGGTAAGTTGAAAATTAAATTTCTGGGGGAATTTAACTCTGCATTGTTTGAGGTGTAATATCCCCTCCCATAATTGATCAACAAATTTACACAAGTTAGGTACAATCCTCCTTGGTTGAAGGTTTTAATATTTCTTCCTCATCCCCCTTCTCATTCAAAATCGATGCTTATTTGTAGGTATTTCTGAATTGTACTTTTTGCACGAGAACGATTTGAACTACTAATTATAAATGAAATAAACAACAAGAGAACAACTTATGTTTCGAATCAATTGTATTTATAATTTATGCCCAAAAGTCAGCAATCACAAAACTCCAAGAAAATTTAAGTAGTTTTCAATGAATTTTAAAAAATGACGCATCTTTCAATATACATTGTACATTAATTTTGCTATACTGGGTGATTCATAAGTCCATCACCACCCAATTTTTTTCTTAACCGTTAGAGATATGAAAAATCTGCTTGTGTCGTTAGATAGGTTGTCATGG